>JAEMPF020013912.1:0-18347 GCA_022496165.2 Catalaphyllia jardinei | reverse complement strand
GAAGATTCGAGATCTTGTTAACCTTTAAAGCACTTTTATTTTGCTCGATGACAGTAATTGTGACCGTTGTATAATGGTTCTTTTCAGTTGTTAATTTCGTTGCGTAAGTTGTTATATCCTATTTTTTTTTTAATGTAGTGTTAGTTAATGTAGTACTTTTAGACGAGTAAGTAGTTGTTTTAGAATTGTAATTATGTCTGTATATGTATTGCAGATATTATAAGTGTGGCAATAAATATTAAAAATTAAAAAAAAAAAAATCATCCTCTTCATCAGTTAAAACAGGATTCATGAAGTTTGTTGCTTGCTTTCAGTAGAGTTGATTTATGGTACCCAATGAACTAATTGGTATTCTTGTGTTAAAAATGAGAAAGTTTCTGAATTTTCCTATAGCTCTTTCCATGTGAATCCTGTGTTTTGCAATAGTTTGCGTTCTAATGACCTCATTCTCATTAAACTGTGGTTTTCTTTTAAAAAGGGAGGAAAATTCAATTGAAGTTCTATTTTCTTCAAGTCTTCTTCAATATCAAAGCCTCTATCCGCCATGATACTATCACCCTCTTCAACTTATGACACTTCTTTTTTGCTTGACAGTAACTCAGGAAATCCACTTCTTGTGACAATTTGTTTATCCGATATTGATCCTGTGTATAGCTGTTACACAAACATAAAACCTCCCTTTGGAACAACACCTACGAGGGATTTCAAAGTGTTTGTTGATTTATAATTTGAGAAACTCTGGGACTGTAGTATAAGTGAGGATGGGCACTGAATTTTCAACTCGGTGCAGTCTATGATTATGATGTTATTGGAATGTTCCTCTTTGAATTTAGGAGTATGCATAAAGTTCCAAATCCCATGGGCTGCACGCTGGATAAAGGTATCCGCAGTCATTATAATTTACTATTGTGCCTAGTGTTTAAGTGTATTGTATATCTGTACAACAGAAACCTCTTTACAACTCATAAGCCAATTCATATATTCTTATTTTACGCACAGTTTTTTAGTGGAAAATTTTTGGCATAGCTTGCAAAACGACTACCGTAATTAACTTTCTCATTCGAGAAGGATTATGCTGATTTCAAATAATTGCAAATTTTTTTGCTTCTAAATATTTACGCGCCCAACAAGGTACAAGAACAATGCCTATTTTTTGATAATCTAAATAATATCATTGAGAATTCTGTCGTCGATAATGAACAAAAGATAGTTATAGGAGGAGATTTTAATATCGCGCTTGATTCTGATCTCGACTGCTCGGGTGGGAATCCATCTAAAAAAGATTCAATTAAATACATCCAAGACTTATGCCTAGACTACAATTTGGTAGACATATGGAGAATAAGGAATCCTGAAACTAAACGTTTCATGTGGAGGCAAAAAAAATCATTAATTCAGAGGAGATTAGATTATTGGTTAATAAGCGATGTCTGTCAAGAGGACATAGAAAAACCTGACATTATTTCATCGATTAACTCCGACCACTCGGCAATTTTTTTCTCCATTTTAATAATATAGATAGACAAAAGCATGGTCCTTCATTCTGGAAATTCAATGCTAGTTTAGCAGAAGATGTCAATTTTGTTACATTGCTAAATGAAAGCATGCCAACCTGGTTAGAAGAGTTTAAGGAAATTAGCGATAAAAGAGTGTTATGGGATTTAATTAAATACAGAATAAGTCAAGCGTCAATAAAATATTGCAAAGATAAGGCATGTAAAAGAAGGGAAAAGGTTGCTGACATTGAGGCTGCTCTGAAGACTTGTGAGGAAAAATGTGGGAGATGTCCTTCCTTGGAAAATCTTGAACAATTAGAAATTTTAAAATTAGAGTACAACAGCATATATGAAAGCTTAGCTCAAGGAGCAATTGTTCGATCCAGAGCAACTTGGTATGAAAAATGAGAAAAGAGTAATAAATACTTTCTAAATCTAGAATCACATAAGAAAGCTAAAAGCTCCGTGCGCAAGGTGTTCAATAAGGATGGTATTTTAATTACTAACCCTAAAGAAATATTGCAAGAGATTGAGAAGTTTTACTCGGACCTGTATAAGGCTGATTCTCTAACGCCCTCCAAGAATTTACTAAGCTCTTTTCTAGAGAATCCAGAAATACCAAGACTCACTGCAGAAAATGCGCAGGCTTGCGAGGGGAAATTAACGGTTGATGAATGCCTTAAGAGTCTTCAATTATTTGAAAACAATAAGTCGCCAGGTGATGACGACTTAACTGCAGAATTTTATAAGGCTTTTTGGAATATCGTAGGTAATCTAATGGTGGAAAGTTTAAATTACTCTTACGATCATGGAGAATTATCGAACTCACAGAAGCGTGCTATTATTACACTTATTGAAAAAAAAGACAAAGACAGGAGAGTTACAGCTAACTGGAGACCAATATCGCTAATCAATGTTGACGTAAAAATCGCCTCCAAAGCTATTGCCAAAAGACTCGAGGCTGTTCTACCTAGCGTCATTCATCACAATCAATGTGCATATGTCAAGGGCAGAACTATTTGAGATGCCGTAAGGTCTATCGAGGATATTTTGGACTACACAAAAAGATACCAAATTGAAGGAAGGTTGATCTCAATTGATTTTAAGAAAGCCTTTGACTCTGTAAGCAGAGATTTCCTGTTTCGCACTCTCTCTGCTTTTCGTTTCGGACCATCTTTTAGACAATGGATTCAAACATTTTATAACAATATATCAAGCTGTGTTTTGAACAATGGTTTTTCCACTGCCCCGTTCGAAGTTCAGCAGGGGGTTAGGCAGGGAGATCCGCTGTCCTCCTATTTGTTTATTATTGTCTTAGAGATTTTGACTATTAGTATACGGAGCAACAAGAATGTTCAGGGTATTATGGTGGATGGAGAAGAAATTAAATTGGAACTCTTTGCAGATGACTTAACCGCTTTTTTGATCAATGATACTTCTTTATTGAACTTTTTAGAACTTTTAAACAGCTTTGGAGAGTGTTCTGGTCTGAGAATAAACCACGATAAGTCGGAAATGATGTTACTGGGAGATTGTGCTCACTCGTCACTCAGCCACACCCTTTTCAAAACTATTAAAATAAAAACTTATGTTAAAATTCTGGGGATTCATTTTACATATGATTATCGCGAAAAACAAAAGTTGAACTTTGACGAATTAATCACTTCGATTAAGAATAAGTTAAGGATATTGAAATGGAGAGACCTCACTATTATTGGCAGGATTCAAATCGTCAAGACATTCATTATCCCAACATTCCTTTAGCGAGCAAGCATGATCTGTTTAGACAAAAAATTTGTGAAAGAGGCCAATAAAATTATTTTTAACTTTATTTGGAAAGGAAAAGACAAAATCAAACGCCTAGCGCTTATTAGTGACATCGAAAATGGCGGGCTCAAAGCTCCACACCTAGATTCCATAATCAAAACCCAAAGAATACTTTGTTGCAAACGACTTGCAAATGAGCAACCAAGCAGTTGGAAAACTATACTTTTACACTATCTAAAACCAGTTGGAGGTAAATTTATCCTATGTTGCAACTATAATATAAAAACCTTGCCCGTCAAGCTTCCAATGTTTTATGAGGAATGCCTTAAATATTTCGCAGAATGCTCTGCTGCAAATCAAGGCACTTTACAAGACCCCACCAATCCAGATTTTTCAAAAATTATTTTATGGAACAACAAAGCTATTTGTGTGGATGGTAAGTCTGTCTATTACAATAGGTTAGCAAATATAGGCATTCTCAGAATAGGAGACCTGATTTATGAAGATAATAAGCTTCTGACTAACCATCCTCGAGAATTGAATATTTCACCATTAGATGCTTTCAGACTTACTTGTGTAATTGATGCTCTCCCAACTGAATGGCGGGCATTTTTAAAAACATGTAATCATTCTGTTATCGAGCCTTTCAACTTACAAAATCAAGTTCAGTTACACTTAAATGGTCAAAATGTCTTACTTGGCAAAGCCGAATCAAAGCTCATTTATAAGGAAATTCGTAATAGAAGCATTACTCCATCAACAGCTCAACTCAAATACAACGCTCAATTTGCATCCGATGAATTAGATTGGAAAAAATATAAAGCCTACCACATCGTGTTGCCTTAGACGCAAAATCACGCGAATTTCAATATAAACTTCTCAACAGATGTCTTGCCACGAATGTCCTCCTCAGCAAAATTGGGATAATCCCATCTTCAGCTTGCTCTTTTTGTGGAGAAGCAGATGAATCTCTTGAACACCTTTTTGTAACTTGCCATTACACTAAGAAATTTTGGGCGGAAGGTATAAAATGGATTGGCAACCATGATATTGAAATTGAACCTCTATCTAATAAAGATATAATGTTTGGTATAATGGATTGTAATAGAGATTTATTTGTAAACCATCTTTTGTTGATTGCGAAAAAATACATTTATTCCTGCAGATGTAACAAAACTAAACCATCCATTATGGCATTAATCGCTAGGATTAAACTGATTCACCAACTTGAAATGACAGTTGCCAAATCTTGTAATAAGTTGCCCTCCCATCGTAAAAAGTGGGGCAAGTTCACTGAAAACTAATGCAATTATAGTCATTATAATATTGTACTGCGCTTATTGTTAAGATGTTAAAAATGAATGTGTGTAATATGTGTAAAGAGGTTTCACCTTGTACGTGTGTTGTATGTACATGTATTTGTAAGTGTATTTAACTTTCTAAGATGGAAAAAATTAATAAAATACAAAAAAAAAATGTCCCTCTTTGAATTTTCTGGGCATGTTATCCAATGTAACCCTCCTATGGGGCCACACTTTGATAGCACCAAGGTGGATATACAAAAAGTTGAGCCATGTGATAAATATAGTAGAAACTGTTGCTTCTGCAGTGAAACTCTAAATGTAATAGCTAAGTCTAGATTCGTAAGTCCCAAGCGAAGTTTCATAAGCACGAAAAGAAACTCGTCTTCAATCCCTAGAATGTGATTTCTTTCAGTGCCAGAGTCTGGGTCTGAATCACTGCCATTGCTTTGTGCAGATTCTTCATCTAAATCAAATAACAAGGAGGTATCAATACTTTTGTTTTTGCTAGCTTTCGTATTCCAGTTAACAATTATTCCATGAGTGCGCGCTGCATATAAAATGATAGATAGCCAACGAGGCATGTAGTGCCGAATTGGCTATAATCATCTCATATCCAACAAGCGCAAGTGGAATAATTGTTTTATTAAAAACGCCTTCCAAATATAGAAAACTAGACTACAACAAAAAACAAAAAGGCCCAAAAAAATTACGTGTACTTTTGCCATTTTTGTAGATCATGGTATAATGGCTCATATACCATGATGGCCTAGCCAAAACTCTCGAATTGCATTATCCAATGATCCACTTTTTAATAATGTACGATATTCTTTCTCGCTCCCCCTGGAAGTACAAATTTTAAAACCCCTTCAATCAATCAACCAACAACTTTATTTGAGTGTCTAATCTTCTAGCTTGCCCTCAGGCCTACTAATCAGGGACACTACTTAAATTACTTATTAATGATAAGTATATATACATAATAATATAAGATGATAAGATTTAACTATTCTAAAACTACTTCGAAAATATGCACAATATACTTAGAACAATTTATACACATATGCAATAAAAAACTATATATATATACAATTTTATAATAATATCGACTCTACTAGTTATAATATTTTCTGTTTATGAATTAAACAGGTGGCATCCTTTGCATGCGTTATCACTAACCAAGTTGCTTAGATCTTTTCTCCTTATATTTGCTTTAAACCTTCCTAAAGAGGTTTCGTTTCTGTCCTTCGTGCTCAATTTTGACCATAAGAATGGCCCAAAAAATCTAAGGGAATGCTTTCCGTATTTAACAGTTTTTACCCTTTGAGCATGAAAGTCCGAGTTCGTCAGGTTGTAGTTGGAGGGCGATGGCGAGAAGAGTTCCAGTATATTGTAGGGCAGCAATCTATTCGTGATTTTAAGCATAAAGATGGCGATATCTTGTAATCTCATGTTATATAGATTAGTCATTCCAGCGTAAGTAAGAAGGTCACTATAAGTAGAGACTCAATCTTTAAAGACTGTATGTAGTCCTCTTTCGTTAATTCTCTCTAGTTTAGTTCTGTCACTTGCACAACAAAAGTGCCACACCAAGCTACAGTATGTTAGATGGGGTAGAACTGCAGTTTTATATATCCGTAGTTTTGCGTTCATCGGGATTAGGTTATTTAGCATTTGTAGAACACCAATCATTTTGAGGGTTGTCCAATACTCTGACAAATTCAGTTAGCATTGTAATGTGTTATATCCACATAACAATAGATTAACAATACAATACAGCTGAGAACGACGTAAAACAATAGAATACAATACAATGCTATGCATAAAATTGTCAGAGTATTGGACAAGTATGATCATTTTGCTGGTCTCTATGCATGCCTCTGGTATGTGCTGTGAGAAATTCAAGTCTTTATCAATTTCGTGTAGCTATTAAATCCAGTTAGAGGATTGAAATAATTCTCTTCTCGTGCTTGTGTATCGGCTAGATCCAACAGAACTCTCACTGAAAATCTGTGATTGCCAGAATCTCAACATTAACTTGAGTAGCTCTGAAAACAAAATCTTCTTTATCTATTAAATCAAATTTTCCCTCACCCTCTGAAGCAGTGTCAGTTAGCTCTGATTCTAGGATAGCATTAAGCTTTTCAATCTGTTTTTTCTTCTCTGGAAACGATTGCTCAGGATTTGTTTTCGACCAACTGAATGATGATGGGCAAGCTCCAGCTTTCAGTCTTCTCGATTTTGTGTCAAAGCACACAAAATCTTCTCGTCGGAAATGTTCCGAACAAACCTTGGTATATGTCGAAACCTTGAAATCTTTTTAGGATCTCTTTCAATTCGTGAAATCCATTCCTTGAAATGAAACAGCAGCAGCTGATCAAGGTCATCAAAGATGTTACGGAACTGACATTTGATTATCTATATTTTTAAAAGCTTTTCAATTTCGCTTACCTTGATGAGTTGTTTATCACTGGGAAAACCATGAAAAGATAATCCCTCGTTTTTGGAGTTATTGTAGCAATTATACACACAGCAGTAATGCACCATTGTTGAAAACGGAGCCACAAAATACTTTACATCTCATCAGTGAGTGTGTTTGTTTACCCATTTCGAGCCATGTGATCAGTTGATGACGTATGAAGCTAAAAAGGTCTTAAATAGAAATTAATTGATACTTTATCTTATGGCTTCTAATTCTCATGTCATAGTAAAAACAAGCTGGAAAATATATGAAATTAACAGCTAATTAAAAATATCTAATTATATCTTTCTCGCTTCCTAAAGCTTATTAGATTGGATTCCAGAATAACTTTAGTTATCATTTAAATTGCATGTTTCAATTGTCACAGGATGCCAGACAACAGAGATCATCACAAGACAGCATGGGCTTAAAGAGACAAGAAAATGGGCAACAGACCAGATACAAAGGAGGTTGGTTAAAGATTGGCTACCAAGACATGACAACAAGATGGTTTATTATTAATTAGTAGTTTATCTGTTTAATTGTGTATTAATTTGGCCCAGCCCGGGAGGCCTTTGAACATGGGGTACAGCTGGCCCGGGGTTTTCCTCCTAGGGGCAAGTGGACGTACGGGGAGGTTTTTCACCCAGCTGTTGTTCCACAACCCCTGTTCAGGTTAGTTGATTATTTCTTTGGCTTGATAGTCTATACAACTAGATTTTATCAACAGACTCTTGGCAAACTTCTTGCATTGGTTTGCAGCATGTCAACCTGATGACCTCTGACTTTGCTAACTTGCAAAAAAAGACAAACATCTCTCTACTGATACCAACAATTACTTTTTTTTCACCTAACAAGTTACTTTTTCATGACCTGAACAAACCAACAAGTAAACTTTATATAAATAACTTCAAACAGAACCAACACAAACATGACTAACAAAAGATGGAGTTAGTGAACCAACACAACATCTAAATAACACTCTGACAACTTTACACCATGCAGATGACTTATTTACAACTTCAACAAACCAACTGTCAAACTTGAACTTCAAACAGAACCAACACAAAAATTGATGAACATTAATTATATTTGGACTGTAGAGACTGCTCAACATCTGATACCAACAACTACATGTACATACACATGACAATTGACTTATCATGACCTCAACAAACATAGAAAACACTATGCCTGACACCTAACAACGCTTCTTGGTTTATGTGTATCAGTGAAGGATACCTAATACCAACCTACCAGTGCTTCAGTGTAGAATTAAGGGACTACCATTGACACTATTTACAGCCTACTACTGAGTACTGCCCTGAATCATACACCGAAACTTGACAAAGCACAGAAACTGCACAAGCCAAACACCGATGCAAGGATTAGCATTGAGTCAGATAATAGTACTATTATATGTAGATGTGTGTGCCACCATTGTTCAAACAAGTGCCTTTCCTGAAACAAAACCTCTGCAGTTGTACACTGCATGGGATTAACCAGGTCATTGACTGGAGTCAGAGGCCTCTGCTACTGTATGTAGTTTTCAGTGCAGTATGCAATTCAAAGTAAGTTATTCAAGATGTTATTTTGTTTCATTGACTGCTTATTAGGTGCTAGTCACATCACCTGGCAAAAAGCGCGAGCAGGAAGTAGTTCAACACCGCCATCTGCAACCTATGGGAATATATCATGTGACAGATAATAACACACTTTACGTTGACCGGCCACCATCTCTTACATAGCAAATTATACATTTTTTGAATGCATATTCTGCAGGGAACTGCATGCGGCAGTAATGTTTTCTGCCTCCAGTCAGTGAACCAGTTAATCATTAGTCCCTTTCATTTGGCTGGTTTTAATATTACCAAACACTAAATATTACTCTTGCACTTGTTTGTTCCACTTGAGTTAGGGTTGAAGGTTCCAGCATAGGATTCCTAGGACTTGAGCAGAGTTTTCACCCTTAACTTAGATGTATGAGGTACAGTTTGTCCTAGAAAAAAGTCTCAAGAAGTTTAAAATTGTGTAGAAAGGTGGCCAAAAATTGTAATTAATCATAAAGAAACAAGCCTGTATAGCACACAATTTTAAGCAATAACATCAGTATGGAATTTCTCCCATCTTTTCTCCATATCTTTTGAATAGGTATTGATTGGTCATTTTTAAAAACAAAGACAAATGTTCTTGTGTCATGCATGATCATTTGGTCAATTCTCATGATGTGACTGGTTCACTCTATAAGGAGAGACTAGTTGCTGATCATTTCTGGGGTTTATTAAACAAAGACAAACAACAACAGAGCATGTTCAACTAAATTTCAAGAGTTTATAATTTCTTCGATTCCAAAATTCATATTACTTCCAAAATGCTGGAACATGTAAAATGTATACCGGTAGTTAAGTTATTTTATGAGGTTTTGCATGGATCATTACAAATTTATGCTCAACAAAGAAGGGAAAACAATCAGCAAGGCTTTTATGGTAATTACTTAGCAACTTTTATCATTTGGACTCATATTAAGGTGTCATTCTTATGCCCTGTCCACACGTATCCAGATGTTTTTGAATAGGTAACTTTTTCTTTCTGGATACAGCTTCCCTCTACATGCATCTGGCAAATTCGGCAGCGAATCCAGATATTTTTTAATCCACTCTCCAGAGTGGAAAAAAGTAAATCTGCAACAAATCCAATTGCGTGTGTACGGTGAATCCAGATATTTTTTTGATCTGATGACATAGCAAAATTGTGTCCAGTCTCTTACCGAATAGTAAACCAATATGGCGGCACAATGTGTAGGCCTAGTTTCTCTAGAGTGAATCTGGATATCATCATCACATGCATGTGGACAAGTGAATTTGATTTGAATATGCTACATGTGGACAGGGAAATTTTAAGTCTGGAAGAAAATATTGCAGATTCAAAAATATGCAGCTAAGTGTGGATGGGGCGTCATGGCCCACAGTACATTCAGCATGTGCACAGGACACCCAGTTTTTCACTATTCTGCTTTTGCTATGAGTTTGAACTTCATTACAGGCAAAGATAAATTGCTCTCGGTGATGGGGAAAACTCTTAGAATTTAGCTGAAACATTCTTCACTGCTCAAAGGGAAACTTGCAAAATAACTAATTGTTAGAATCAATAATTTAAACTTATAAACAGTAACAACAGTCAACATCATGCTGCCATGCAAACTTATTCTTTATTAAGTAACTATTGTAGCTTTTATAAATCATAAAATTAGTGTGTTAAAAGTTGTATGAAGTTTGTAAGCTGTTGACTTGTTGCTTTTGAATGTGACAGGCAGTGATTCAAAAATTAGTTCCTTTTTCAATTTTTTTCCTGTTGTTTGTGCTTGGCAACTTGATGGTGGTTGTTTAATTCGTAAACAAGGGAAGCATTTGATATCATAATTATATAACAATTCAAGATAAATGGACAAATACTATTGATTTTTCCAATTTATATCAGTTTAGATAACAGTTATTTCATCTCCAAAACTTGCCCAGGGTAACAAGACATCTTTTTGTATTCCTTTCTTTGTTGTCATGATGACTGGAAATGTGTGCAATGACAACTATGTACAATGAGGCTACCACAAAATTTAGAACCTTTGTTTTGGCAATGTTATTCATTTTTCCTCTTCTCTAATATACATGTAGTTGTACATGTACCTGCAGTTACCAATGCTTCCTTTGTTTGTATTACTGTACTATGTAAATACTAAGTAGACCTGCAAGCTCATTAGCCCTGTATAACTGAAATTAGTATAATATATTATACTAAAACAGTGGATAGCATTGAAAGCGCACCCTGATTGGCTAGCCAAACTCTGAATGCCCTTACCTCCGAGTAAATGGGGAAAAAATGGCATCCGGTTTGCATCTGTTACAAGTGAAGAAATTGTCCAAATTAGTTTTTCTGTGGTGTATATTATCTCACTGTTTTAGTATATACTAATTAAGACAACTATTCACCTCCATGTCAGTGGCTAGCTACTGATACGCATAAAATTAGTACTTATTTTCAAGTGCAACAAAAATTCAGAAACATTTAGCTAGGTGCAATGGTTATTGCTGCCACTCCATCATATTTACCTTTTTGACTGAATTTATTACTTTTAAGACTTGCCAAAATGTTCCTTAAGCTGCAAATATTACATGCCTTAAGTTACAAAATATTGCAGGCATGTTTGAGAGGCAATCTCTCTGAAGAATCAACCATTTTTTGTCACTTAGGATTTTTTTTAGAATTTATTATTGCTTTTTTTGTGTTCCAAAGTCTTTTTAGTCTTTTGATTCATTTTCAATTTCTGATTCAATAACTGGTATTCTTGGCTAATGGATTCGACAAAGTAAGATCAATAGTCTGCATTTTTCCTTTTGTTTTCCAGTGTTATTTTGTTTTAATCTACAAACATCTTGATGATTTTACGTACGGTAATTATAAACAAACCTTTTTACTGAGCCTCATAAAAAATGATCACAGCATTAATTACTTTGAATTTCATAACGCAGACTGTTGATAAACATAACTTTTTTATCAATTTGATTTGCACAGATTGCTTGGTTCTTTCTTGGTGTTGCAAGTCGTTATATTAAGACACATTTAGGCCTCCTTTAAACTGGTGCGTTATCTTCACAAATTATAGGTATTTGTTTGTATTGGTTTCTTTTTTATGCTTGTAGGCATTCCTTTGCTTCATTCCCTAGAAACATACTCAAGACTAGCTTAAGGTTTCAATCTTGTTTATTTTTTTCTAGACATGTATCACCAAGAAACAGCCAATTCTTTCTTTAGTAGTTAAGCTATAATGCTAATGAGCTTGCATATATCTACTAATTAAGTTGTTAGGTTCTTATTTAATTCCAGGACAGAAGGTGGCACACACATCAAGACCAATGATTAGTCACTCAGATCTAGCCAATCACGTTCCTGCTGGGTTGTGGAAGCTCTGCCTCTGAGAAGGTGTGTGTTTCTGATGTCCTCTGAGATATTCCAACTGAGAAATCTTGGGAAACTTTGTCTGATCCTGTAATTCAAGCCGGAGACAGCTGGGCACTTGGAAGAGTTGGCTGTTTGCTCTCAAGTGGGGTGGACAGTGTGAAGGAAGGTGAGAGTTTGCTTTTCATGTCTTTGGGGTTTCACTTAATTTGTCACAGTACCACACGATCAATTTCGGCCGAGCAAGATGCTTGTTTGCAGTCAATGTATCAGGAAATGTTCCACAACCAAGGACATAAAACAGGAGTGCTGAATTGTGGGGTTCAAAGAAGGTGCATCTCTAGAGAAAGCATAGACAGAGGAGATCACTGAATTTCATTGGTCTGACCTGATTGGATTTTCACAAATGGCATCAAATTGAGCTGAGTCACTGGGGGTCTCTCTGATTGGGTTGCTACTGGGTCAGGTTTTCGCTCTTTTCTAGGTTTTTATTAAACAAACTTAAACTTTAAAATGCTAAAATAAAACCCTATAGGCCTGATTATAAACAAAACACATTTTTTCGAAAAAAGGTATTTCTAAACATGTTCATAAATTTAAGGAATTTTTAAATGACTAAAATAATTTTATTCTCTGTTTTCATTTTCATAATTTAATAATTTTCCAAAACTTGCTCACTCGACAAAGTTCAGGGTGGCTTAGCACCAGCGTTTGGAACCTGGGCCTCTTTGATTGCCTTGGAAACCAACATGGGCTGCGATTGGGTCTATGGTTGCCTTGGTAACTATCAACCAATCATAGCTCATGCTAGTTGCTGATCAATCCAAGAAATCCTCATGCTGACAGCTTGTGCCTAGTCTCCCTTAGGTTTGTGGAATCTTTAATAGCCATTCTTATGTGTCAATTGGCTACATGTATTTCTTCAAAGCCAAATATGTATTTTATGATAACTGCAGAAATTCTCGTGTGCTCACTGGCTAATTTTGATCATGACGTAGCAGACAGACACATGAATTTATAATTAATTTTATGCGATGCAGCAACAATTGATAGCAGGCAATTTGACAATTTGTTATCATAAAAAACAAATTTGCCTCAGTTTTTCATGTTTGTCCTGTTATTGACAATGAATTTCATCTATGGCCAAGTGGATCCATAGCTACTTATGACAATGTTACAACGAAATTTATGATCAATAACAACACAGGCGCATGAAAACTAACGTGAATTTTTTAAATAAATCATAGTATTTGTTTGAGGAATAATTCTTCATTGGTAGGTTAGTTAATTGCTGTGTAAATCAGTGAAATTCCATTTAACAGTTGCTTAGTCTGTTGATGAAGCGTAATTCTGAAACATCTTGCATTGATCATTATTTTAAGCATTTTATTTAAATCAGTCTCTAACCAACCTAACTAATCAAGCAAGAATTCAAAACAATTTATATAGAAATAAATTAAATCATCATAATACCATTTCTTTCTTTTAAACTGAATTTTATTGTAACGACACTAAAAACTCATAAACATTTTGAGGGGGTGATACTTTTCTAGATAGGCTCGATTTTTCATGGGTTTTCTCTTTGTCCACTAAAAATCATTAAAATTCAGAGTTCCTGGGAGGAGACATTGCGTGAGCAGAGAAGTCACGGATACAAAGGTCGCTTCAATCTCTTTCAATGGGACTTTCACCAAAGCTAATTTGAACTTTTTTGTCCAATGGAAATTAACGAGTCAAGTTGGATTTTAAACCCATTTTAAATCAAAACTCGGCTAGATTAAAATTAAACTACCACAACCAAATTTATTAGGTAATAATTTTCTAGTTTTAAGTCTTTGCGCGAATAAATATTTTAATTTAAACACAACGTAAGTTTAGCACATACCGACTCGGCATAAAACCTTTAGCTTGTTTTAGTTTTCAAATAACAAAACCCGCTCAGCTTCGTATGTTAATTGTTCGTTTCAGATCACGGATGTTTTCTGGAGAATTGTCTTTCTAATTATTCATTCATTCGCACGGGAATATGATTTGCATTTGAAAGAAACAACGCTCCAGAGTTACGTCACGTGATATGAAATAAGACAACAAACAAACAAGCTGAATAAGCTTATTAACTTAAACCTTTTGCAATATTTTATTTTAAAACTAAACTTAACCTTTTCTTGCTATATAAATCTGCATTTTTTCATTAAAATTAAGGAGAGAGAGACCTGAAATCAGTAGCTTCATAGATAAGAGACCTTTAGTGACTTGTGTTCTTTGGTGCAGTTTGTGGCTTGACGGTCGGTGGGAGGTTTGGTCGGAGGTCAGACTGGCGGATTCTGTGTTTCAATTCTTTCTTTGATTTCAACGGTGATGCACTGAAATTGAGCGCCATACTTTAGCGCTTCGGTTTTTCTTGTCCAGGCTGCGGACATTTCAACTTAAATGGGTTTCCATCCAAAATATTCCGGGAGGGCGAGCTTATCGGCAAATTATTTTCTCGATACATTGACTTGCAGATTAGCATCTTGAATCAATTTACGAATTTGGCATATAATTATATTCAACTTATTAATTCCAAAATGACTCGAGTGTGGTACTGTGACAAATTAAGACTGAGACCCCGAAGGCATGGGGAGCAAACTCTCACTTTCCTTTATGCTGTCCACCCCACTTGGGAGCAAACGGTCAACTCTTCCAAGTGCTCAGCTGTCCCCGGCTTGAATAAAGACGTCAGATAAAACAGACCAGGATTTTAAAGTTGGCATATCAAATGAGGACTAAGGAACAACACCCACTTACAGCCAGAGTGGAAGCAACCCAAAGAGCAGGGGCAAGATTGGCTAGATGATTATTTTTTTATTTTTATTAACTTAATAGCAACGGACAAGAGACACAAATGTGATATTAATAAAATATTGTTATCTTTCCTCCCGAGTTGTCTTCTTTTGCAATCCAACCAGATAAGGACCACAGTGACAAAATAGAAGTACCGGATCCTCCAGGTATAGAAGATCTAATCAGCCATGAGTTGAATAATAGACGAAATTAAGCAAGGCCGATTGAACAGTTTGGGATTATATTTTCCAATATTTCGGAAGGCACGGACGGCCTGCCTTCTTCAGGGTGTTACAGAGAATGACTCAAGTTAAACGTTACAAACTTAAAATATGGGAAATACGCTATAACAAGTGAAAAGGTAAATAATAGCAAAAGACTGAGTGACACCGCTGAGTCAGTAAAATGTAACGATGAAAAAAGTAACGTCAGCCTGAAATGTAGTAATGAGAAGCTATAAATAGTATAAATGACCTAAACATAGAAAGCTAATCCCAAAGAAACGTAAAAAGTATCGTCTTTCTTATTAGGACCATGAGGTTCAAGGGTTTGACCGCTTCAACAAACTAACAGCTCTAAGCCCAACACAGTGTCACAACATTTTTTTGTGCAACAATCATAACGCTACTGACATGCAACTTATTCCTCTTGAACTCGTTCAATCTAATCGTGACAGTGTACAAACAGCAAGAGAACCATAGCTCATTGAAAGAGGTCAAACCCTTGAACCTCATGGTCTTAATAAGAAAAATGAAACTTAGTACGTTTCTTTAGTATTAGCTTTCTGTGTTTAGGTCATTTGTACCATTTATAGCTTCTCATTACTGCATTTCAAGCTGTGACGTTTTCCCATACATTTAGATTTTTACGTTACTTGTTTCATCGTTACTTATTACTTAGTGTGTCACTCAGTCTTTTGCTATTATTTACCTTTTCACTTGTTATATCGTAATTCCCTTACTTTAAATTTGTAACGTTTAACTTGAGTCATTCTCTGTAACACCCTGAAGAAGGAAGGCCATGCCTTCCGAAATATTGGAAAACATAATCCCATACTGTTTAATCGCCCTTGCTTATTTTCGTCTATTATTCAACTTATAGCTGATTAGATCTTCTACACCTTGAGAATTCGGTACTTCTATTTTGTGACGGTGGTCCTTAATTAACGTCTCTAAAATAAGCCAAGTTCTGGTGAAGTCTCAAGAAAACTTTGCAGTACGATCACGCTTAGTTTTAGTAATCAGCTCGTTTCTAATGTCAATGTACGCCACAGTGACGTCTTTTAAGCATTTCAAAAACGCACAAACTATATTTCCTTAAGGCTGGTTCTCACTAGCGACGGAGTCATTCGGAGTCGGAAGCAGAACACTGATTCTGCTTATGACTCCGTCGCTTTTGATCAAGTGAAAATGCATTGTCGGAGTTGCAAACGGAAGCGGAAGAATAAACTAATCACAATGCTCGATTTCGGAGCTTGCAATTGGTTGGTTCTTCCGCTTCTGCTTCCGACTCCGACAAGCTAGTTTTCACTGGGTCATAAGTGACGGGGTCGTAAACAAAGGCGGAATGCAGACGACCTCTGGGCGGAATGGAGACATTCTGATTCTTTCGACTCCGAATTCGTCGAGATTATGACACCGCTTACTACTCCGATTTTTAATTTTCACTACCAGGTCATAAGCTCTCTCTTACGACTCTGTCGACTCCGTCGTTTGTGAAAACCAGCCTTTACAAAGCATGCAAACCTTAACCTTAAGGGTCTTCACGCAAAAGGACAAGCGTGACAAGATGTTGCGTCTAGTTGCGTGACAACCCTAAGTGCCGAGTTGTTTTCCAATATAACTTCGAACGTACCTTTGACGTACATTGTAACAGAAACAAACCGTTCACTAAAACCAGTCTGGAATCGTACCGCTTAGTTTTAATGACGCCTCATGATTGCTGTAAACACAATCGTATTAGTCCCTAAAGGTGGACAGACACATTAATTCTCCTTACTAATTGTCCAATGTGTTTTGATTTTAGTTTTGAGAATTTCGGGGTATATCAAGACAATATGACGAGCTGTAATCGTCTTTATTCCTGTCACCTGTCTGCTAGGAAATGTATTGATATTGTGAATATCGGTTATTGACCACGTTTGTTCGGTCAAGATGGTTGGATATTATTGGCCAAGTTCTTTTTTGTGTGTTTACTAGTGGACCGAGTCGGAGTCGAGGTCAATAAACTCGCAAAAAAAGAACGAGGCCAATATTCAGCCACCTTGACCTAAAAAGCTTGGTCAATAAAGGATTTATTATTTGGCTTTCGGGAAATTTTTTTCTCGCGGGACACGGCGGGTAGTCCCGAGCGGGCAAGATAGCTTCGTCTTGCCCTCTCGGGTAGCCAATCACGGCACGCGATTTGTTACATCTTGCCCGCTCAGGGAGCTAGCAATATAATAAGGAGAAATAGTGTGTCCATCACTCTTGGGACTGGGTCAGAGTACGTTTTTCAAAACCTCTCAACTAAATCCACTGTGGGGCTCGTTTTAAAATAAATCGCTAATAAAACGGAAAAAATTCGGAACCGGAAACGAAATGAATATTAATGGAGCTTGTCCAGTCTATTTACTATCAGGAAAAAGCGAAAAGACTGAGAGAGATTTGTCGCGTTCTTGTCAATTAAACAACCAAAATAAATCAACTCTAGCGACTACACGCAAAACCGTCTTAGTTTCGATTTGACGCCCATATTTGTACGCGTAATGTTAATGCCTTAATTTCCAGACTGGGAAACATCAAGAAAATTTATTCGAGATTGCAACCAAATTGTTGACAAAGCTAAGATTTTAATTTGCAAAAATAACTAAGGCTTGAAATCTTAAAAACAAAAATACGTTAATTTCTGCAGGCTGTTCGCACGCATGATATAAATATTTACGTTTTGACAACTCTCAATCCACTGGAAAAATACATTTCAAAGATCTGTTCTTCTGTCTTGCGTGACAACACGTTCTTCTAGTAACACTAGCTAAATTAGTCACGTCTTTTCAGAAAAGGAGACTTGATGACTTAGTAGTTTTGACGGAACCTCCGAGCGTTTGTTTAATAAGCAGGAAATTGTTTTGAAAAACGTACCCATCAAATAAAATACAGTCGAACAACCCACCAGCGACCTCCTATAAAGTTTGCAAAACCAGTGGCCTGCTTATGAAAGTTTAGCAATTTAGCTGCACAAGACCCATCCGAGAACTTTAAACCAAGGTCGCATATCAGACTCAAGATGGTCAGTTTTCACAAAGTGGTCGCATAGTGAGGTTTGACTGTGTTTGATTCCCAAAACATGCAATGCACTGAACCAAGATCACATGAATAAACAGACGCTCTCTATAAAACTGAAGTTAAAATCAAGATTGCAACTTGGTTTTCCAAGCAGGCTATTTCCCTTTCAGCTGGTCAGTGTGTCAAAATAATATTCCACAAAACAGTCTACTAATAAAAAGTTAATTGTCATGTACTTCTCAGCCAATCAGTCGATCAATCAATCAATCAATCAATCAATAACTCG
>JAEMPF020013911.1:20000-36428 GCA_022496165.2 Catalaphyllia jardinei | reverse complement strand
ACAAACGAGTAAAGGGGGTAAGTTTCTAAAGAAACTGTGGTGCTGCGTCGGTGGGAGTATTACAAGATAATTACGGTGGCTAATTCACATTATCAACTCAGTTGATAAAACCAAATTATCCTACATTTACAAACATTCCCTAATAAACATTTTAAAAAGATAAGTTTTTAAAACGTTTTTAAAAATGTCAACAGATGAACTCCTATGTATTGAAAGGGGCAAAGAGTTCCACAATCTTGGGGCACATCCTGCAACCGATCAGTCTCCATAAGTTCCCTTTTTTGAAGATGGCTCTACAAGGTCACCTTTAGTGACAGATCGCAAAGAATACAAGCTCCTACGATAAGTTAAAAGATCAGATGGCAGCCATTTCCACGTAACAGCAGGTTCACATTTTGTTAAAAGCTTCCAAAGTGCTTTTTGAAGAAAGACAATTCATTTTAAATGTGATGCAATTCAAATACAAGTTCTTCAAACTACTATTTGTCATGTGAAAGATCCAGTTAGTAGGTAAGAAGGGATTTCTGAAACCAAATCGACCATCTGGAAACCATATCGACCATCCAATCCCCTCTCCTCTTGAATTTCTTGGGTCTTTGAGCCCCCCACCCCACCCCCCTCGGAATTTCCAATTCCCTATGTGGTAGGGGTATGGATTTTTTCTGGAACCACACAGTCAGAACGTGCACAGGTATCTATAATTATTACAAATGTTGATAAATTTCCTTTATATGCAACAACCAACACAACTCTAGTGGCGCTCATAGCTCGATGAAGATAAAAAAATTAAATGAAGATAAATGATCAGCAGTCTGTACAGTGGAAACTGGACCACAAGAAGTCTCCAGTCTCCATATTGGTGAGGGGGAGTGCAGACAATTTGTGGAAGTTCTCGAGGGTTGGGTACTTATTGCAATCAAATTTATTAAAGAAAGCCCCCCTCCCCTTCCTGAGAGAGAAGAAGAAGACAGAGACACTGTACCATAAGCTATCAACTTAATTCAATTTAACGTATTGACACCTGTGAAGGCCACTGCCAGACTACTAGAAGCAACGCCAGCATGTGGTCAGAGCCAGCCATGAACTCAAGTTAAGTTTGGTGCCCTCAACAAAGTGTCTTTATCCTTGTTTTGCAATTTCTTTTTAACCCATTGATACTTTGAGCATTTTGCAAAAATCATTTTTTAGACATTTTTGACTTTTTCTGCATGGATATGAGCTAAATTAGCCCCAACCTACTCATAAAAGCATTTGCGATGTGGAAGCATGCCTTTCTTTGCACTAGAATCATGTTTTATGAGACTTTTGTTCGCATATGTGCAGAAATCAAAATTTCGAGATTGGGATTGCTTCCAGTTCAAGAATTCCCTAGAAAGCATCATGAAGACAGGAAATTCCTAGCAGTAGCCAAGTGCATTCTTAAGCATTTTTTTGCATATTTTGCACTCAATTGACCCAATCACTGTGATCTACATGTAGTATCACTAGAAAGATGTTTTCCTGCATCAAAACTTGAGTATAGGTGATGCCACATTTTGCCAGAAGTGGAACAAAGGTTCATCACTCACCAAAGGTGGTTACAGCCGGCAGAGGTACATATAAATGGGTTTAAGAGTGCCACTCTAAATTCCTTCATCAAAACCAGTCACCTCCTGGTAAGGTAAAGATAAAGTCTGCAATGCTGGCTTATACCCTTGCTTCTGTATATTTGTTGTAATACTGTTGTCATTGATCAAGCTCATATATTTATAGCTACCGTTACATGTTCATAAATAGCTACAGGTAGGTCTTTCACTTGCGTGTCAATGCAGCCCATCAGTTTCTTTTGAAACCAATGCTTTCTTCAAACAATTGTGTAGGTAGCTGGAAGTTCTTTTTTATAAATTTGTTTTTTTCTTTTTCAGAGAGGAAAGAATTGAAAGGGAAACTCTATCAAATGAAGAATACAACAAAGAAAAGGAAACAATTAGGAAACATTTTGAAGAAAGGCAGCGACAAGAAAGAATTGAACTTTTGAGGAAAACTATAGTAAGTATATTATACAGTTTAACCATGATACCGGTATTTTAGACTCATCAGTGAAAAGAAAAATAGTCAGAAATAGCAAAGCTTCACATAAACTGGGTCAGTGTTATTAAGTACTCAAGGAGCATGATGAAACAACTTATTGATTGTGTCCAAATCACAAGCTTGTATTTGTGTTAAATTAATTCAGCAATTCAAAGTTAATAATTCATTGCCAGTTTTGAATGCTATGCGTTTTCTTTAACAATTTTAGGATGTTAAATTCCATGTGTGCGAACATGTTTAGTTTTGTAAAGGTTGATGGAAAATTATGATATTAATGTGCAGTTTTTGTGCCTAGTGCTCGTAGAGCTCAAGGCACTATGTTATCGTGCATACGTGTGCGTCCGTAACACATGCTATTCGTGTATTATGTCATGAAGTGTCCTCCCTTTAAGGTTTTTTTTTGGCGACGTGTAATATACCATGAAGTGTCCCCCTTCACTTCATAGAGGCCTTTTGCTCATAGAGCTCAAGGCACCATGCCATCGTGCTTACGGTTGTGTGCGTAACTCGGGATTTTGTGCCTAGTGCTCGTAGAGTTCAAGGCACCATGTTATCGTGCATATATGTGTGTCCGTAACTCGTGTTTCTCTCGTATTCTTTCGCCAACAACTCGAGACCACTTTCGAGCTGTGTTCGTTTGATTTTCGTATCCCGAGAAGACATGGCGTAGATGGCAACTTTTTGCTACGATCGCTCCATGTGCTTATGTTGTGCGTTTGTTCAACGACGTTGGTAAGTTTTCTTTGTTTTGATTTAGGCAAGATGTAACTCAGCTGTCGTCGAAATGACCTTTTTCGAATAGTTTTTGCCTCTGAGTAAATAAAAATATCTGATTACCATCACGCCAAACGCACCCTATGCAAACAATGTAATCTGATTCGCTGACTTCGCAGGGATATAACTTCTCCGGTCAACAAAATCCAGAATTATGACCTAGATTGTTGTATCATGTAGTCAATGCGCATGATACTAGTTTTCATATCACTAGGCACATGTAGTCAACGACTGCCTATTTTTTTAAAATACAGCATTGCATGAATCTAGAGATTAATACAATGACCCTTTTGGGTCATGCAAAGACCCTTTCAGTCTGCCTTGTGTCACTGAGCAATCCACTGCTAAACCAAACAAGTAAAAAAAGCAAGTGTAATGCAGATAGATAAAGTGAACAGGGGTGCACTGTCACTTCCATTTTTTTAGAAATTCAATTAAATCGATTTGACTTGATCCGGCTCGATCTGAACCTTATTGACAATTAATTCTTGTGATTTATACCAGTCTACATCTTATGATAGTTTGTAATTGGGTCTTTGTGATCTCTGATGTTAGGGTTGCATTTAGTTTTTGGGGTGTTCAGTATTTATGACCCATTATCAAAACAGGTTGTCACACAGGTCAGAATTCCATCTCATTAACATTAACACAGCTCTTTGTTGAAGCCAACATAAAGCTTTAACCTGTCATTAGTTGCTTTATTTCATGGATAAAAAGTGTTTCTTACACCAGAGGAATAGGAAACCAGTAAGAGAAAATCAGTTCTGGGTAATTTGTTCACCTGCTGTCATTAATGCAAGTCTGCTAGTAGCACGACACTTGTACTATACTTCTTGCTTTTTAAAATGTACAGTAAACAGAATACAAGCGTTAGATTTCCAGTATCATGATAAACTAATTCAATCTGGCCTGGTGCCCTGATCTGACCAATGTTGATATAAACAGTATGAGATTTGCAAAAAAGCTAGTCAGAGAGTGGGAGTAATGACAAGGTTGTGCAACTTGATCCCAACCACTGCTAAGCTGCAGCTGTATAAGGCTGCAGTCTTGCCCTATTTGACATACTGCAGTACAGTATGGAATTTTTGTAGGGGAAGTGATGTAAGAAAAGTGGAGCGTGACCGGGAGAGGGGTCTTAGGACAGTTTTCTGTGGCTGGAACGCTAACTATAAGCAGTTGTTAGAATGGGCTAATTTGCCCACCCTAGTGAACCATAGACTGCAAGATATCACGACCATCATGCGTAAAGTAAATTTTAAGCTAGCGCCAAGTTATATACAAGATTTATTTTCAACAAATCATATAGTGTATAACTTAAGAGTTAAAGAATTTAGTAATCCAAGATTTAACTCTATTCATTATGGCAAACATTCCCTTAGGTATTTAGGACCTGTGCTATGGGCTAAGCGACCTTCCCGTATTAGGACTTTGCATTCACTAGCCGGTTTTAAGAGGGCAGTTAGAGGACTAGATTTGGAAATGTTAATGGACAATGGTGGCTGTGTGGACTGCTTGGTTTGCAGCACATGACTCTTAGTAATGTCGTCGTTGGGCTCAGATTATTCCTCCCCCCCCCTCCCCATCAAGGTGCCCTGGCCTAATTCTGCTGACCACAAATTTCACGTAAATTATTCGTATATTAATATTTAGCTATTTATTATTTTATTTAAAGTATTTTGCTGTGTCCTTACTTAGTGGTTTTATTACTGCTATTTCTATAATTGACACTTGAATAAAGTTATTATTATTATTATTATTATTATTATTATGTTGATCATAACATACATACCGGTAATACTGTCGAACTGCTGGTTGGAACCACCACCTCTCATCAGCAACCAGTTTTCCAAAGTACCAAATGTTTCCAAGTCAAATGACTGTATTTTAAACCTCTTGTAAGTGACCACCTCTCCTTAGCGACTGCAGCCACCTATACAGCTGAAAGTTTGAAATTTTCTTCTGTTTTTAACATCTTATGAGTGACCACTTGACAGATACAGAGCAGAAACTGGATATAATCTTGAGGTGTTGTAATATTTAAGGGTCAATAGCTAACTATGATGGAACTTGTTCTGTTCACCTTATTAGGTACATGTACTTTATCAGAAAAGAAGCATGATACTCTGAATATAACTACTTAAAGTTATTACATGTACATGTACATGGTTTAAATGGGCATTCGTGCATGGGATAAGTTAGCCAATGAGACAAAATTTTGACCCATTATGGTCTAAGATCTTGTAAGTGACCTCTTGGTGTTAGCGACCAAGTATCAACAAGTAATTCTTGTGATTATACCTGTTTGTTTATTTCCAGAAAGTACAGATTAGTTGTTAGTTTTTGATCTGCTCATTGTGATCTTTAGATTTGTCTGCATGACTAAACCCTGTCACTATAACATTTCAGCCTGTTATTTGTCATCCAAATTGATTAAGTTGCAAAATTGATTAAATCACAAGCTACAACCGTGGACAAATTGTGTTGGAAAATGGCAAAAACATGAACTCATAACCGTAATACCGGTACCTGTTGAACAAGTGCCAGCACCCCCATTCCCCCTTTTAATGGTGGAAAATAGTCAAATGCAAACTTGCGTACATTAGATCAAAGTGTTTTGTCAACATTACACAGGGGTAGGGAGGGCAAAATGTGTATAAAAAGAAATTTTCAACCCTTGTGACAAAGGTTGTCTGAGAGCATGTAACTTTGTCAACGCCTTGTCACTTGACTGATCACAGCGATATTTGGCTTCTGTAACAGCCTGAAGCTAAATATGAATTAGGGGTTAAGGACGTTCACGTAATTGTTACTGCGCATCCTTACTGCGCACGCAAATCCACATGCCACGTCATGCATCGAGTGCGCGCTAAGTACTAAAATGAACAATGATAGGGCAGATGGCCATTGCTATAGCTTTGATTGCATTTAACGATCTTGGACGTTTGGTGACCCCTACTTTTCTTTTCAGGAACAGATTTAATTTACAATTATACAATTATCTCCACATTGTCCAAATATGAACAAAAAATCAATGTGGGAAGGAAAAAAAATTTAAGATTTCTGTCCATGGGACATGGAATCCTGCCATCTTGCAGCTGCAAGGCACGTGAAACTATGGTTGCTAAATGTGAACTTGTTCTTTGTTAGGTACCTCACCAGTTGACTAAATTTGCTTAATAAGTCCATTGAAACCATATTTGGCAGGAACATTTCCCTTCAAAGCTCTAATTGCAATATTTTGGGACTTACAGCCACTGTGGTCTTCTTCGCTAACGAAGTCCGATTTACTCAGATTTACGTGTTCTTCCGGGCATGTTCTCACCAAAAATGAAGTTGGTGACCCCCCATTTTTTTACTGACATTTCTGACATCGCTAACTCATTATTATTATTATTATTATTATTATATCATCTTTCAATGGTAAAATTTTCAGAGAAAAATTTAACACGAACGTTCTTAAATGGAGATGATGTGATCAATGGGTGATGTCACAGTGATATCAGTCCATTTCATGGAGCAGCATTGTTGTGGCATATATGATATGCTGGCTTTTTGAAACTAAGGGCCATTTTTTATCGCAATTCTCACCAGAACACAACAAGCACATGTTTATCTTTGTTTTCTTTCCCAAATCCGATGAGAGGCACAAATTTTAACTGTTTTACAAACATGTTACAATATTGAGTGACGGTTTTCAAACGGATTGAGTAGTATAGGAGTTGGGGGTCTAAGCACTGTTTACATATTGTTCTCTGTTCTGATTTTTTGTGCTGTATTTCTCAACTATTTTTCCAACAATTAATCAACTGCTGGAAAAACCAAATGCTTAAACCAAATAATAATAAAAATATTTGTGAAACAAAAACTAAAAAAAATAAATATTGGAATCTTGAAAACGAAACCTATGACCTAGGTCTGGTACCACAACCCAGGATCAGACGGCTGAACCAAATATAGGAATAAAGATATAGGAATCAAATGAGGAACCAAGACCAAAACCCGGGCCATCAGTCTGGAACCAAATCATGAAAATTATGAAAACTATCTGAAAAAATCTTATATTTATTTTTGACCGACTTTTGTGACCGACTTTTGTGACCGACTTTTGTGACCAACTTTTGTAACCAACTTTTGAGATTATGAAAATTATTTATGAAAATTTTTAATATTCTTGTGTTCGTATGCATAGCTTGTTATTCCATCCTCATGTATATATCTTTTGTCATCAAAACAGCTGAGTGATACTTTATTAATTTCATACCTACCAAGCTTATGGTTCTCACTTCTAACTGTTTTCATTTTGTGAAACATCTGTTTATTATTGAAGAGTGTATCTTTATAGTTTTCATGTGTGATGTTTTTCTTGTTGACATTCTTTTTGATTCCCTTGGCAGTCTTTCCTCCTTTCTGATCATCTTTAATATAGCTATACATTTTGGATCGTAGACCGACGAATTCATTAATGGGGACTCCTGCTGCTTCAATTTTCCGATTACTTTTTTATTTGTCTTATCAAAATACGGCGAGCTCTTGGAGTAGTCACTATTATCAAACTTGTGCTTATCATTGGTATACATCATCAGCTTCAATTTCATAGGTCAAGCTGTCTGTGTCTGTAAATAGTAGCTTGGCTTTGTCTCTATATTTCTCTTTGATATAGTTATAATGGAAATCATACATCAATGTCTTGCTGAGATCCAAGATACACATCCCCACATATGCTGGTCTGTTCAGAGTGAAGGTTTCTTTGATTTTGTGTACAGCCACCAGATTTTCATTGAAAATCTTACTGCTAACATAGGTTGGCTTACTGGTTAATTTTAACAGTTTCTTCTCGTCAGTTACCAATCTCACATCTACTCGCTTTCTGATATTTTCCATCGTTTTTCCAAATACGCTGTTATTCATCAGCTTGAAGAAATCCTTTTCAAAGGCATTTTTAGCATTTTTACGTTTCTCGGTATTGAAATCGATATACTGTTTTAGCCAAGGGGATTGATTGAACTTAAGTACTCGATGGACTTAAGTGACCTTCAAAGCAAGATCCATATATAATTGGAGGTTCCTGTAATGTAAAACATACTTTTCTTTTTCCCCCCAAGGTTGGTATAAGTTTGTGAACCAGACCGGTTGATATATTATATTTCTCAGATATTTTTTTGCAGTAATCAGATAGCATATCATTAGTAACTTCCACCTTTTCTGCTGCTAGTGGATAATCATTGTGTAGATCGTGTATTTTTTTGGGATACTTGAGATCGACTTCTAATATCAATCCTTTATTGCTGTCTTCCTCATACTTAGCCAAATCTAATTTATCAATCTGTTTTTGTGTCATCCATCTGAATCCACCTGTGGGTAGATACTGGCTCATAGCCCAACCATAGAGATTATTTGCGTCAAGATACATAATATACTTGGAGGGTGCTTTCTTATTGTGTTCTTTCATATATTTATTATTTGCTTTACCGTAACGATTAGCAATAAATTATAACTAATACCACCACGCATACCTTTTTCAATGAACTGAAACATATCAATGTCAGTCATAAGCTCTAATTCAATACCAGTCATCTTTAGCATGGCATCCCACGACAAACCAGGAGATGTGAAATAATGGCATGGATCTAGTTTGTAATATTCAAGACATGTTTTCCTGAAATTCTCAAATACATCTGCTAATAATAGGATATCTGATTTCAAATATAAGTTATGGTACTCACCCATATTTTTTAGAGAGAAAGTATTCCACACATTTTGAGCGTGTTTATAATCCTCATCTGATATATGCTCTTCATTTAAAATGCTGTAGAATTCTTCTTTCAGCGGCAGCTTTTCACTGAACTTGTCAAAACTATCCATATACTCATAAGGATAAACTCCCTTTCTAGTCATCAGATCTAGCTCTTTACCATCAAATACTTCTGATGTATATTTCAATGATTCTTTTGGCATATTACCCATCAGTTTTTCTAGACTGAAGCTCATAAATTGAAAACTGTCAAGAAAGGTTAGATGATTACCAAGCATGAAAGCCATATATTTCTCCATATTATTTGGTATAGCATTAATATTCATTTGACATTTTTCACCTTTTTTATTTATGAATGTATTCTTAACAATGGCTCCAATCTCTTGCATTATAAAATGGCTGTCATAACCACGCAGATTGTGGAATATAACAGGTATTTTAATTTCTCCATTGTTTGTTTCCAAAAAATTATTGTTTGAAATCTTTTTGAATAATCTCTCTTGCAATATTTGACTTCTTGCAGCATGGCTTCCATGAATTTGTAAACAGCCATTTCACCTCGGTATATTTTAACCGGTTTGCTATATTTATTATTACAACAACAGACAACCTTATAGCCATAGCTACAATCTGTGTGCTTCTGGTATGTTTCTGTAAATGATTTGTTGTCATTGGGTTGGCAACCAGATATCTTTTCTGTTATTGCCTCGAAGTCAGCATAGATTACAAATGGCACAGCCTGTTCTTTATTATGATTAATGTATTTTAGGATATTATTATCTTCATCAGGCATTTTTAGTGCTTGTGCTCCATTGACTTGTATGCAATTGTCTCTATGATTGTTCAAAACTCTTTCGGAGCTGAAACACTGAAGGCAGTGCATACAGAAGTGCTTTCTTTCTTTGTGTTTTGTTTGGTTGAACATAAATCTGTTGAAATCTTTGATTAAAACATAATGTTTATTTTCATTTTCTGTTATCAATAATAAATTCATATGTCTGTCATATTTTTCTTTTGACACAAAGATGGGATATGGCTGTTTGTTCTCGTATCCATAGACATTGATATTGATTTCATTTTACTTTTCAATTTTGTTGTATTGCTTAGTGGTTACTGGGAATTCAATTCCTGAATAATCTAAATTTTTAACATATTCCTTGTCTGTTTTTTTGATCCTCTGGGGGTTCCTATCTTGAGGATTTAAGCACCTGATGTGGCACCATCGGAAGCATTCCTTGTCCTCATTTTTCATATTGATCAACCCCTTTTCATGATGTCTGAGTTCTGGTGGCAGTTCAATATATGACGAGCCTTTCATTGGTTGATACTTTACAGTATTGAGATAATGATTGTCAACGGATTCAATAGTCCAACCAGAACCTTCAGAAATCCATTGAGCTATCATATTCAGGATTTGTTGTTTTGATAACTGTAATGCTCTACAGTTTTCTGTGTTATTGATGATTGTAAGAGGTTTGCTATTATTTAAAGTATGCGGTTTTGTATATTATTTCATCTTTTGCTAATTTTTTGAAAGTTACCACAAGAGTTTCAACGAATTTTAGACCTTTCATAGATGTAAGCATCCTGACAATATGATATTCTACAGCTTTTCTTGTGTTTTGCAGTTGCTTAAGAGGATCTTTGTTGTTTCCGATGCTGATTTCGAAGGACTTTGTGTAACCCTTCAAGGCTCTAGCAGTTTCCTCTATTTTGGTCCTAGAGGCTGGGACTGGTTTATTGGTCCTTGGCAGTGGTATTGGTTTCTTAGTCCTTGGCAATGGGACTGGTTTCTTAGTCCTTGGCAATGGGATTGGTTTATCCCCAAATTCTAATGGTGGATTAATAATATTGTTTTCATAATCCTGCACCATCTGTTTTACATTTTTCCTCAGAGCTGGGATTGGTTTGCAATCATTCCTGGACTCTGGTGGTGGAAGAATTATATTGTTATTTTTAGGCTGTTGTTTTAAATTTTGCTGAGACAACAGTTTTATTTTCTCGTTCTGCTTCAATAATAAATTGATCAGTTGAGATTTATTTAGTTTTGAGAGATCGCGGGTTTTCATATTATAATTGGTTTGGATAATTTTTCGCTGCATTTTTTCTGTAATAATTTTATATAGTGCCAAATCTTAAAGCCCTAATGGAAAAAATAATTGTTTGATTTCGATATAAAGATTTGTTATGTAAACTATATTATAATGATGAAAATTACAATTGATGACTGTATTTATACTACTCATCCAACTTATGACTTATACGCTGGATCTGAAGATGGATATGTGATTAGTATTATTAAAAAAGTGCCCCATAGAGGAAACAAAAATCATAATGGTTACATGATTTGCCGTGTGAGAAAACATGGTCAACCTGGGTTCAAGACTTATTACGTTCATCGATTCATCTGGGAATGTGACAATGGATTGATACCAGATGGAAAGGTGATCGACCACATTAATAACAGGGTCTGGAAGGGTATTTCCGGGATCTGGGATTTGACCAAAATACGCTGTGGGAATCGGGAAAACGATAACTATCTTGACGGGATCCGGGACTTAACTGCTCGCCAGGAAGCGGGACTTACCAAAATTTGAACACGGGATCCGGGATTTTTTCGCTGTTGGTTGGGAATTCGGGAAATCGTCACGACTCAAATAAACGTTCTAACAGCCAAAGCCCTGGTGTCTCCTTTCAAACCAGACTATAGTGTGTGCCTGGTTAGTTATCTAATTGAAACATTCAGAAAGTATTTGTTTCAACCACATGCCAAAATGTTCCACGTGTTACCAGTTATGGTGGTGCCAGCTTTGCTGCAATAAGAGGTTAATTGGTCTCGTTTTATCTTTGGCACCGACAATACTTCTAGTTCTAGGGCCAGAACCTCGGCGAGAAATTCAATGTTCCTCTAAGCGGCGATGAACACATTGACCTGTTCAACTTCGTGTAGCACTTGAATTGTAAAAACCTTCACTGGGTTAGCAGAAATCGTTAAGAGTAAAGGCCTGGAATAAAACCCTGAGGTCACGATTGCCATATTGTGCTCTTTCATCATACTGAGGTACAAAAAGCTATTTCTCTTTTGCAGGAACCTTTAAAAACATGCGTAAATTCAAAATATCAATAGACTGGAAACGGCTACTCTATATCTCTTACATTTATTAACTTTTGTAGAAATTAGAATTTTTAATGTATTTTTTCTCGTAAAGAAAAACAGGATTCGGGAAAGTCATGAAAAAAGTGCGGGATGCGGGATTCTCGTGAAAAAGGCGCAGGAAAGCGGGATCAGGATCCCCCCTTCTAGACCCTGTAATAATAAAAAAGATGACAATCGGTTAAGTAATCTCCAGCTTATAACACAGCGAGAAAATTGTAAGAAATCAACCAAAAATAGGGATTACTCATTTGTTGTAAATACTTATAAAAATAAGAAATGTGTGAAAGCAATAAATAAGAACACCAATGAAGTGACATATTTCAACAGCATGTATGCCATCCAGCAGCATCTTCAAATAAACATTGGTATCGTCAAAATGGCTTGTGAGGGTCTCAATCATTGCAAATCAGGTGTGTCGAAGAAAGATGGTCATTCTTATACATTTGAATATATCAAACATGAAGACTTACCAGCTGATTACAAAAAATCGGCTAATATCAGACCGCGAAGATGAGGATAGGAAGAAACACCAGTTGGAATCTATTAAAAAAATGGCAAAACAAGGAATACTGATGTCCTAACTGTGATAAAGTATACAATAATGGTTATAAATATGTTCACAAGAAACATTGCAAAAATAGACAAAAGTAATGATATTTTTGGCTATCAATAGATAGCAAAAATCAGTAGTTATAACTGTAATTCACGATGTAATATGATAATCATACTATATCGTCTTATCAATATAAGATTACATAACTTATGCTTACATTATTTTCATAGTATGCTTAAATCCTTCATTGGAATCCAGCTGTTGAAATCATCACTGTATCCCTTCCATTTGACTAAAGCTTGTTTCTTCTTGTAATCTCTGTGAATGACTTTATCAATACGAAAAACATCCTGTTTGGCTTTTAATAATTCAGGTTCATAGAAACTCCCTTGAATATCTTCACCTCTGAGATCTCTTACTTTATACGTTATTGGATTAGTGTATTGGATCTTATCAACTGTGAACACTTCTGTCCAATTTGGTGTATAACCCTTGTCAAACACATTCCGTTTGCATTTGGATATTCTGGCCTTATCACCTATTTTAAATTTTGGTTTCTGTTTTGATGTTTCCACATCACCATATAGATTGAAGTAAACTGTACCCTCATTCTTTTTCTTTGAAACCTCAACCGGTGTCATTTTTATGCTTGAATGTTTTGTGTTGTTGTATTGTTTTACTAGTTCAGGTAACATGTCTAGATACATTGTATTACCTTGAACTGTGAACTGTTTCCACATTTTGGATTTAATTGTCCTATGCCATCTTTCAACTACTGATGACTTCTCTTCATTCTCAGTTGAGTACATTTGTATCCCATTTTTCTCTAATAGGTCTTTCACATGTTTGTTATAGAACTCTTTTCCCTTATCAACCCAAATATATTGTGGTTTTCTGCCTTCCTTGAATATTGTTTTGAATGCTTCAGTGACAGATTCACCTTTCTTATCTTTCAATGGAACGATCCAACCATATTTGCTGAATACATCGATAAATGTTAGAAGATATCGGTAACCTTTGTTCCATTTACTGAACTGTTGCATTTCAACCAGATCACTTGCCCATATTTCATCGATGTGATTTGTGATTACACGCTGCTGAGTGAAGTTGCGTTTTATGGGTGTATGTAACTCAACAGCTAATTTTTCTTGCCAGTTTATTTCACTCGATGGCTTTTCCCGTTTTTTGGCTTCACACCCATACCTAATTTTGACTTAGCTGCTATAGCGTTGTTAGCTATTGCATGACCCCATTGTCTGTCGTTCCATGGAATAGCATCAAGAGCTTTGACCATCTTACGATCAGCCTCATTTTTGCACTTCACTTGATCACCTTTTGGTTTATTACCACAAACTGAGTAATCAACATCATGCTGCATACCGACTGCATCTGTTCTACCTGTTGGTTGTTATATCTCAAGTATCTGACCAGTATTAGGATCATACCTCAGTTGCTCTTCAAGAGGGTTTCCAGGCCCTGTATATTTATGCCCAGGCATCACAAAACCCTTTTTGGGTGCAACCTTGAGAATGGCATTACGGATTTCTAACCCTCCACCATAACCTTTCCATTTAATCCATGAGTTGTATGATCTGCTACCTCCAGCATCTTTGTAAGCCTTGTATTGTCTCTTGTATTCAGCAACCGAAGCTCTACCCTCTTTTGCACTCACTTCAGGTCCTTTGAACAATCCAGGTGCAGTGACAACATTCCAAGCTTTCTTCCAATCAACAAATGGAAATGGTATTGGCAATCCTTTACCACTATGTGTTGGATCCAATTTTTTTGATAAGTCTGATGTGAAACTATCCAAAGCTTGATCAAGATATTGGTTAGCCGTCTCTTTTATTTTTTGTTTGACTATATCTGATTTAACAGCCTTTGCAGCACCAGCTCGTCCAATGTTCCATAAACCTTTTACAGACCCTTTAAGCAATGCCTCTCCAAGTAAGCCCCCAGCTTGTGAGGGCTCAATCAGTTTCCCTTGTTCTTGACAAATTTGGTCTTTGTTATCCCACATTCAGCACAAGTGCATTTCAACATCATACGCCTATTTTTAGCTTTAGCATATCGTTCGCTCCCTGGAACGCATTCAGTTTGTTTCTTCTGTTTTACGCAATATGATTTCACCATTATATATATATAATTTAGATATTTTTGATATAATATTCAATGAATCTCTCATCCATTGTGTCATGTATATTGAACACTTTTAATAAATCATAATACGACTTCCCCTCATTCATTTCATTCAAAAAGTATAAACAAAAGTATCCACATGTGGTTGTATTTATATTTTGAATTTGATTATTTTGATGAAGCAGAGTCAAATTCTTTCTTTTCGTATGATTTACCATTTCTTGAAAAGGAGGCATTCCAAAACTATCAAAATAATTTATTACACCATCTTTTACATAAGTTGCTACCCAATGGCTTCCACTCATATATGATGGTTCAAGATTGTAAATAAATAATGCTTGGTTATGATTATGTGGAACCTTCCCATCTCTTGATAGAGCATCATTGATTGGGATGTTGAGATATCTATGATTGTTTAATGGGATGTCTTCATGGAATTTAGGTTTCACAGTATTGCCCTTAGAAGTGGAATTAGATTGAATGGGCTGTTTGGTCCTAATAGTAGACCCTTTCCTTTTTTTTGTTTGTCTTTTCTTTCCCATACCAACTTGGTTGTCACCCCAACTGCCAAAAAATGGTGGCGACCTATATGCACCTATTCTCGGAGCTCCCTTTCCCCCTTTTGAAGGGGATCAAATTTTGGGGGCACCCCTTCCGGTCAAAGCTTTTAAAACCATTGGAATCCCAATACTGGCAAGTAAAGTACCAAGGAAACCACCTGATTGTTTTTTTGTTGGTTTTATGTGAACACCTGAACCTGTTTGAAGAGCGTCCAATATATCTTTCTTCTGTTTTACAGTTAGTAGGTGTTTGTTTCCAATAAGCTTATCAATCTTATTTTGTGGAATGAGGAAACCTCCAGTTTGTCCTTTTCCGGATATCTTTTTGATTATTTGTTGTGCTCCTGCACTGGAGGCCCCTGCTAAAGCTGCCAATCCCATGGTTTTCGCAATGGTTGGTCTGAATGCACGTGTAAGAGCCAGAGCTGAGGTTAGTAAACTACCACCAACTTGCTTTCTGATATTAGTCTTGGAAAGTTTGATGTCCATACCTTTATTCAATTTCCGATTCTTCTCCAATCTCTTCTTCACTGTAGCTGGGACATTAGAGTGTCATTCCCATGAAGAGAGTCATTAGTTAGCCTTATGACGACTGTTTCTCTTTTGCTATAAGCATCACCAATATTCTTCTTCTGATTTTCTGATAGTTTAACATTTATTGCAAAAAGCTGAGTCATTTCTTGTATATAATATATGTTATATAATTTCCTATTACAAAACATCCTGAATTAAGAATGTCTCATTCTTATCAAGGCTTTTACACTATAACCAATTCATTTCCCACCTTGTCGATGACGATAGTCTCATCATATAGGACAACAGCATGGACATTGAAATTTACAGTACTATTTGCGCTCAGTTTATACCTGAATATCAACTGCTTTGGGTCTCTAGTTACTTTATCTGCTTGATAGGACAAATCAAAATAATTTATATGAGAGAATAGAGAGAGTTGTAATTAGACATGTTGAGTTGGGTACCGCTATTGTAATTATTCTTTCTCATTCCATGTGACATCACATCGTTGAAGATCCTTACCTTTGATTCTGAATCGTATTCAGTTTCTGGATAGAATACTCCATTTCCATATTCCAATCTACATGACGTGAGACTGCTATTATTATTAGCCGCATTCAGTTTGAAAGTATCGAAGTGGTAAGGATTTGTATCTTCATCATTTGTTTTATTTCATTGGAGGTAAACAAAGACGGAAACAACATTGTCAATACTTGGTGAGATCTGGAAGAATCCACTGCTCTGCGTTGGATTGGAAGCCGTATACAATTCTCTTTTATACGTCCAAGATTTCTTCGACAAAAAGGATTCAATAAACTTATCGTATAAATCGTCCTTTGGTACTAATCTTGGGACCCAAAGTAAGAATCTATTGACAACCACTCGACTAGCAGCTGCTGCAGCTACC
>JAEMPF020013911.1:0-12500 GCA_022496165.2 Catalaphyllia jardinei | reverse complement strand
TTGAATTAAAATCAACTTCATTATATATATAGAATTTTTTTAGAGTATTTATAAGAAAATTTCTATATATAGAAATTTGTCTCTTTAAATGGTTAGTATAAAATTCTAACATATTAATATTATTATTATAATTTATTCAGTATATTTTTTAAAATAATATTTTTTATATTTTTCAACAGAGGGGCACATATCAATAAAGAAATTATCAAGATTACAGATATCATTAATCAAATCTTCATTGTTAAATGAACCAAGCCTCAATGCCCTCTTTATTCTTACTAAAAGATGTGCATAGCTTTGGTAAGCATACTTACAGTTATTCATGTTTTCATTAACGTTTTTATAGTCAAGCAAACATTCAATTAACATTGAACCACTAAGAGAAATAATAGTTAAAATAGAACCAGAAACAATAGCTGATATTATTCCACCACTAGCAATAATTCCTGAAAAGAATCTTGCAAAATATTTAATATTTCTATAATTTTTAAAAGCTTTATTATATAAAAACCATTTTTGATGAATTGATTTATAATAACTCATTAATTGATTTAATTGATTAGAGTCTAAGTCTTTTGAAATGTGATTAAAATCACAAATTTTCTTTTTTGTTTTGTTTTTTAAAAAAAATATTTTTCTCATATAAAAAAATATAAAAAAATTTTTTTTAATCATCAATTTCTATTATAATTCCAATTGTAGTATTAGTAACACTACTATTATTTGTTTTACTTTTAAAATTTATTGTATCACCTGCATGTAATTGTTTAGGGTTATTAACATAACTTTCAATACCTTTAAAGCTATTAATTGGTTTATTTATTGTATAGCCACTCTCATTTCCATTAATTGTTATTGCAATAGAGATAATATCAGGTGTATCATTTCCACTTGTAGAAGAAATAGATGCATATAAAATTCTACCACTTAGAGGCATAGTAAATCCAGTTTTAGAATTACCACCACCATTTCCCCAAGACCATTCAAAATTATTTAAATTGATAGGACCATTTTCTTCTACATGTAATGCTATTTTAGATTTTTGATGACCTACTGCGATTAAATCTGCTTTATCTGCTTTATTTTGGCTTAGTGAATTTATAGAATTAGTTAAAGTTGTTATATCAGTTACGTTTGCTTTTAGGTTATAGGCTGTATTAAAATCTTTTAAGTTTACTTTTTTTACTAATTCATTGTTAACATAATTTGTACCTGCTTTATTTTTTAATAAATCTGTGACAAATTTTTTAGTAGTCGCGTCACTGTTATCTACTGGAGCTGATACATTAGTTAATCTCCGGTTATTAATATGGTAATGCTGGTCAGCTGTTAAAGTGAAACCAATACCTCTATCACCCTTTTCACCTTTGACTGCTTTTACATCTCCTTTTTGTTCTCCATTAATAAAACCCATATATTATTAATATGATTTATTTCTTAAAATCTGCATCATATCATATATATCTTTTACAACTTCAATAAAATCTTCATAATTTTTAATATCAACATTAAAATAAAATAATTGACTCTCTTTTCTTATTTTTGTGTTTGGTAGCAGAGCTAAATGATATAATTCATTTATATTATGTTCAACACGTTTTTGTTTAAACTCAATAGAAGTTAAATCTTGAGCAACTTGGTTTAGTTTTGTTATAAAATGCCCTTCCATATATTTAATAAGAAATTAATATTTTTTAAGTTATTTTTTAAATAATTGTTCCTTCATTCCTTTCATATTCTTTGATATCTATATAAACATCACTATTCAAATCATAGATATTTTTGGTTATTAAACCTCTCTTTATAGTGAAAGGAGAATCTGACACATAGATGATATTAAATTCATGATTTGAAAATGTGGGGTTAGTTACAGTGATCGGTTTAGAGAGACCACTGAAAATAAATTTTATATTATCATCTCTAATAAATAACCATAAATAGAATTGTTTTCCTTTGGCGTTATCGGGAATATTAATACTTTTTAAACTTGGCTCATTAATTAAGGCATTTTTGGAAACTACAACTCTATCTTTACTAATAAAAATATACATAGGAGAAATACCACCAGCAATAAAATGTAAAGTTATTATCATGATACCACTTGTACTAGCTTTATGTATGAAGGTTAAATAAAACGTGACATTACCGTTGTTAACATCATTTGTGTGATATGCATAATTATTTTCAGTTCTACCTTCAATAGAATCAGGGAAATAAATCCCTTTTATTAATGAAAATCTTCCATCATTTCTTATTAAATTTCTATATATAAATTTAATTAAATTAACATTTTTGTCTAATTGTGTTTGTAGATCAGAATGGACTGTCCCTATAGAACTCTGCAAATTTGCGACTGAAGTTTGGAAAGAATTTTTAAAATCATTTAACTGTTTAAAATTGATAGCATCACTATCTTCATTTCCTTCTGGAAGGTTTTTAATGGTTTTATTATTCATATCGATAGGAGCTTCAAAATTGACCACATCATTATGGAAGTAATACAATCGGTCCCAGAGATGAATCGAAACATCATTCTGGTAACCTCTAACACCATAGACTACCACATAAATATCTGTTTTAGGGTCTGACCTACCTTTAAGACGAATATCAATATCTAAATCATCAAAACTAGGATTGATAATACCCTTATTAAAATGTATCACACTTCTTGTGTTATTATTTACTATTTTGCTATTAATTTTACTGACAGAGAGAGTGCCACTAGATGCATTAATTTCATCAACAGAGAGTCCATCACTAATATACATTTCATAAACTATAGTATAGTTTCCGATTGGTAAATAAACTACATCAATACTTAGTCGAGTACTATAATAACCTAGACTTGAGTCATAATCAATTTGAAAATGGTATGTTTTTTGATTTACTTTATGATAATCTTTATTTATGAGTCCAATTTTATGAATATCACTATCATCCTCTTTGAAAAGGTCATCATCCATTACTTTTTTGAATACATTTTCTCTGTCAATTGATTCAATTGCGCTCTCTTCAGAGCTTTGTATTGCAGCATCAACATAAGCTTTATCAACATCAGGTGTTGGCACTTTTGCTATTTCTGAATCAATATAATTTTTATTTACAAAATCTCTATTATCAACATATCTTTTATTTGCCGCATCTCTCCCATCAGTGGGGTCTGCTATTCCCTTTACCTTTTTATTTACTATCTGACCAGCATTGGGACCACTCTGCACAGTGTATTGAAAATTAAGGTCGCCAGTCATATTATCACCTTTTGTAAATACTCTTTTAGACATTAATACTCTAAGATATGCTCTCTCTTTTTCAAAAAAATCAAAGTTAACTGCTCTCTTTAATATTTCAGCTCGGTTATCTGGATCACCATCATTTTCTACAATTGTCTCAACATTATTTATAAATTTATTATTCATATCAAGATTACCAGTCATCGCTCTCGAACCATCTAATTTTAATAAATCTGAAGTATCTACCAAAGGAATTTTAGCAATTTCTACATCTACATATTTTTTTGATACAAGATCATTATCAGAGAATAAATTATCAGAATATGGCTCACAGTTCTGAACTATTTTTCCTCTCAAATCAAATCCCTCAGTTCCATCAGAATTGCTCTTTAATTTAATAAAATTACTATTTAGATATCCTTTATTTACAGCGCTATATAAATCTTTTCTCTTAACAGTTAATGAGTCAGTATTTTTATGATCATCTACGTTTTTTATTTCTAATATATGGTGTGTATCCATTTGTAGATCGCCTGTCATAGAGCTACTACCATCTAACTTTAGTAAATCTGAAGTATCTATTGTTGCTACTCTATCATCAACATATTTTTTATTTGCAACCCAATCATTATATTGTGGATATATTACATTATAAATAGGTAATTGATTTGTATTAAAATAACCAATTCTACCTGGTGTTCTATCTTTTTCAAAATATCTTCCATCACCAAAACCTAATGTTAAAGGTTGTGAATTATTATTTGGGTTTGGTAAACCTTTTATTCTATTATTATTCATATTTAGATCACCTGTCATAGACCTACTACCATCTAACTTTAGTAGACCGGAAGTGTCTACTGATGGGATTTTAGCTATCTCATTATCAACATAGCTTTTTGAAGCTTTATCAGCAATGGCAATATTTTGTTTTCCATTTTGAATGTCAACATAACCTTTAGTTGCAGCATCATCAGATTGGACTGGATTAGCTAAACCCTCTATTTTATTTCCATCCATATTGATATTTTCAAAGAAGAGGATCTCATAGTTATCATCTGTATCAGGTATCTCAAATATTCTATCATCAAATCCTGTACCATGGGAACCTTTTATAACTCTTGTTTGAAACTTAAAATTCATTGATGGGTCTCTTTTAAATACTACAATACGAAATCTTATTTTACCCTCAGATCCATTACTTGAGAATCTTATATATGACTTTGTTATAATACCATTCTGTCTGCTTGCAAAACTATAAAGTCTAAACCCATCAGATGTATGCACATTAAATATATGAGTATAATCAGAGACACCAGTTATCTTTATTATTGATGTATATATACCATCTCTTAACTTATCTGACTTCATTTCAAGTTCTAGAAAGGTTTGGCCACCAAAGTCACTACTTGTACCAGATGGAGATGTCTCATAGAATTTATTTGATAGAGTTAACTCAACACCAGACTTAAATATCTTTGGTGTTGGTTGTAAATGAAAATTATTTTCAGTAATTTCAGTATGATCTTTTAATTTTTTATAATTAACAGCATCTCCTTCATTTATTGGGTCAGCTAAATTTACTATTTTATGTGATTTTAAGTCAAGATCAGCAGTTAAAACTTTATCTAATTTAGAGTCTAGATTATCATCAGTATATTTTTTAGTAGATGCATCATTATCATCGACAGGTGCTTCTACATTTGTTAATCTCTTTTCTTCAATGTCAAAATTACCATCATCAGTAAGTTTAAATCCAATTCCAGGAAGACCTCTCTCTCCTACTCCTCCATTTTTATTTACATTTTTTTGTTCTAATAATCCATTACTATATCCCATTATATAGTAATAGATTGTTTTATTTTTTAATTGTTTTGCTGTTTTTTTGCTTTTATTGTGATTGTGAAGAAGAAAAAGATTGTGAAGGAGATTGAGAGGGATAATAGTCGCTATCTTCACTATCAGTACTTTCTAAACTTGCATTACAGAGAAAATCTTTATAATCAAATGAGGAAGATGATTGCGAGCAAGATTCCTCCGAGAAGGAAGATTGTGATTGAGTAAATTGCGATTCTTGCGATTGTGAGCCTTGAGAACATTCCATATATAATATAAAAATATTTTTATTTTTAAATGTCTTCATTAAAATTTTTTTTAAATTTTTTATTTATCTTATCAATATAAACAAAACTATAAGGTTCAGATGTTGCTCTAAGAAATTTATCCTTATTAACATTTACTTCTTTACACATTCTTGAAGTCTCTGCAGAAGATGGAGAGTCAAATATACAAAAATGAGAACAATTAATACGTATATCTTTTGGAGTTAGATAATAAGATTGACTTAGATAGATAACACTGCAATTTTTATGACGACCACCAATAAAATATTCAACAAGAGGTTTTTGATTCTTTTCACAAACAAAGTCATCAAATATAACTATTTTTTGATTATCACCATCTAGTTCAGATAGTGGTGTTATTTCATCATTGCTAGCTTGGATAACATCATATCCTACCTTTTCTGATATAGGTTCGAATTTATCCATTAGTTCCTGATACTTTTTTTGTTCTATATTTTTTGAGAATAAGTAAATTTTATCAAAATATAGAAGGTTATAGAGCATATGCATAAGAGTATTAGTTTTACCACAACCACTTGGACCACAGATTAACATTCTAAAAGTGTTATATGGCATGAAATCTTTAATATTTTTAAAATTACCCTTTGTTTTTGATTTTTTATCATAGTTTGGAATTTTCATATATAATTTATATGAATATTTTCTTTTTGATATACAAATGATTTATAAAAATATAAATTATGTTAATATATGAGTTTAAGTAAATGGAAAGAATTAGCAGAGCGGAGAACTAATACAGGACAAATGAAGAGAGAACTATTTAATAAAATAACAGAAGATAAGATAAGGACTAAAACAACTGATCAGGCTATTGCAAAGACTTTTAGATTAGACAAACTAGATCAAATAGCTGAACAAACTAAACCTAAAAAGAGAGTCCAAGTACCTATAGAGAATATTGATTATGCACCCGAAGTAGATGATCCTTTTGATGATATGGATGTAGAGGGATTACTAAATTTAGAAGATTATGTAGGACCAAAGGCTGAAGAAGAAGCACCTTCTGACTATCCACCAGTGCCTGACTATGCTTTACTATCTGAAGATGAAGAAGAAGAAGAAAAAGCTCCATTAGCAGAAGCTGAAGAATCATTGCTTGGTGATGATGAAGGTAAAGATAAAGGTAAAGATAAAGGTAATTATGATATGGTTTTAAATAGTTTGGGATTAACAAATTTTACTGAAATAGATAAGGTATTATCTGGTACAAATAAGTCATTATCAGAAAAGAAAAATTATTTAGAAGATAATTTAAAAGAAGGAGAGCGGAGAAGACAAGAAGCAATTCAAATGAAAAGAACAGCAACAAATGAATTAAAATCTGGAAAAATAAATAAGGCATTGAGAGATCTTAACCATGATGAATCTAATAGACAACAAGAAATTATTAAAAAATATATTAATGAATTGGGAATCAAAAGAAATAATTTATATTATTTTGGTTCTGGTCTAAGAAAAAGAGGAGGTGGTGCCTTTTTCTTTCATAATGCAAAAGATATGCTAGAAAAGTTGACCTTAATTATTGCAGAAATGAAAGCAGGAAATACAAGTTTAGATATGAGAAACATGGGTGTAACTATTTTAGATGCACTTTTACATGCAAAACATATTAATAAAAGCCAATATCAAAAAATAATTAAAAAATATTTTGCTGTTTAATCATATATGGAAAGAGAAATAACATTAAGTAGTTTTGCTGCAAAAAACGAACCTGGAAATAGACCAGGTGACTTTACAACAGTATTTACACCAACAATCATATTAGACTCAAACTCCACCTACTATATTGGTTTAAACAGAATTATCTCAATGTTTTTTACATGGACAAATGTTAATTCAGAATATGATAATCAAAAAATATCATTTAGTAAAGATAATGGTAATAGTTGGACTGATATTGATTTTCCCCAAGGAGTTTGGTCATATAATGATTTTGACAATTATATTAAATCAAAGACAGTAGAAGATGGAGATGGAAATAATCCAAACTATCCAATCACAATAACTTTTGATGAGCCAACTTTTCGAACAATTATAACTTTAGACACTGGGTATCAACTTGATTTAACTAAATCTAATTTTAATAAACTTATTGGATTTGATAAAGAGATTTTAAAAGATGAAGAGAATATTGGAAAGAGAGTACCAAATCTCACAGAGGACACTGATATTTTAAATATACATTGTGATTTAACAAGTACTTCATTAGTTGATGGTGGTGAATCAGATATTATTTATAGTTTTGGTACAGGAACTTTAAGTCAATCATATGCATTTACACTTGAACCAAGACGTATTGTTTTTAGTCCAATAAATAGAACAATTATTTCAAGTATACGTATCTATGTAACTGATGGATTAAGAAGACCAATCTATTTTAATAATTCAGATACTGCATTTTCACTAATATTAAAAAAAATAAGTAATTAATATTATATGGTTAACAATTTAATGCTAAAATCAAGAGAATTTAAAAAGATGTATCATCCATCTCTTGGAAGATATGTTTACTTTCATAGAGGAAATGGTCTTATAGTTGATAATATTATGAAACCAATTAGTGCAGGTGTTAGTGAACTTGGAAGCGCTATTGGTAGTAAAATTGCCTCTACAGCTGCAAAAGCATTTGGAAGAAAGAGCAAAGGAGCAAAAGAAGGAGCAAAAAAGGTAAAAGAAGCAGCAGCACAAGCAATAGAAGAAAAATCAGGAGATGTTATCCAAAAAATGTTATCAAGAGATACAAAACCAGTGGGGAAAAAACAGACCAAACCTAAAGCAAAAAAAAAGACACAACAAGAAGTTAACACTTTAATTAATAATCTATTAGATGATTGATTAGTAAAAAAAGAAGAGAGATAAAAATAATATTAAAAAAAATTATTTTATAAAATATATAATGTCATTTCGATCACCAGAAAACGTTCAGAGAAGTGAAGAAGTCAGATTTCTTCTTGAAAGCAATATAAGAGCCCCAGCTAATACTACAGAGCAACAAAAGAATGGTTATAAATTTGTAATAAATGATAGAAGCTCTTTTTATGATTGGTTTAATGCTTATTTTGAAGTTCAATTTCATCTTGATCTAAAAGCAGATGGAGGTGATAATGCTGCTATAACAACAACACTTTTATGTGGTTCACATTCACTTATTAGACATCTTGTTATTAAGAGTGCTGGTAAAATTATCTATGATACTGATAATCTCCATCTTGTTACTTTTGCAAAAAATCTATTAGAATATTCAGATGATTATGCTAGAAGTGTTGCTAAAAATAGTTTTTGGTATCTAGATAAAAGTGCAACAGCAGTAGATGCTGAAAATAAAGGTTTTCAAACAAGAAGACTATTAACATCAGATAACAAAAGAGTTAATGTAAATATCCCACTAAACAGATACTCTTTCTTTGAAGAATTAGAGGGAAGGATGTTACCTCCAATGCAACTTGAATTTGAAATAGATTTAAACTCTGATGCTGAAGCACTGTTTGGCGCAGGTGCCAATCATGCAAATGTTAGATTAGTAATTGACCGATTTTACCTATGGGTTCCAAGATTACAACCAAAAGATGCTCTAATGACTAAATTTATATCTGATTTTCAAAAACCAAGTAAATGGAATTACTTAAGAGAAATGTATCAGAGATCAGATCTAACAAATACAAGTGGAGATTTTAGAATATCAGCATCTATTGATAAAGTAAGATATGTATTTGTCTATTTACAGAGAAATAAGAATAATTTAATTGGAGCAAATCCATATATATATGATACATTTAAACTAAATGCAGGTGATGAAAATAGTACCCTAACTAGTTGTAGACTTGAATATGGTGATGGAGTGTTTTATCCTGAAAGGGACTTTGACCATGAGAGTAAAAATAGAATATTTAATGCATTAATGGGTTATTCATGGAAAAAGAATGATTATAATACTGGAACACAATTAAATATCGCTAATTTTGGATCTCTTTATCCTCTTATCTTTTTTGATCTAAGTTATCAAGCTGATAGTGTAAGTAGAGATCCTAAACAACTTATACTTAAATATATGATTAACACTAATGATGGTGATAGGTTTAGGGTTCATGCTATTGTTCTTTATGAAAAAGATGTTGTTGTTGATAAAGTAGGAGATCAATTAGTTATTGTATAATGGAAAAAAGGGCAAACAAAAAAACAGGCTCATGAAAAATATTTAAGAAAAAAAATAATTTAAAAAAAAATATTTATATATCATATAGAATGAAAGCAAAGTTTGTAAAGAAAGAAGAAAACAAAGGAGATGGTTATGTTATTGTTGATTTTTTAGATATAGATACTAATAGTATTAGTTTTGGTACACCAAAGAAAAACAATTATAATGGTTTACAAATACCTATTTTATATGATGGTTGTACAATGTATGTAAAATATGAAGGTAATTCACCATTTGGTGCTCAAGAAAATATTGATAAAGATGGTAATTATCTTGGAACAAGTATGCAAATAAATTTAGAGGGAGATTATCTAGATAAAGCAATAGAATTAGATCAGTTTTTTATTGACACTTTTTATAATATTAAATGGGGATTAGCAAAAAATATTCCTAAAAGTAATATAGAAGGTTATGATGAACATGGTCAAGGTGGATTATGGAAAAGAATTTGTAAAAAACCTTATAGAGTAGATAAAGAGACAAAAGAGAGAGAATATCTCCAATATCCTTCAAAGATGGAATTTTCACTATTATATAAAAAAGATAACCTTCAGACTACATTTTTTGACTGGGATGGTAATAAAAAAGATAATTATGAAGATGTGATACAGAGAACTCATGTTAAGTTTATAGCTGGATGGTTTTCATTATGTAGAGCTACATTTGGATTAACTCTTAAACCAAAATTAATGCAAGTTAGATATAAACCAGAAGAAAATAGATTTAGTCAATGTTGTCTTATGGATGATGATGGTGAAGATAATACTGAAGGAATTATTTCATTACATCCAGAGAATTGTTTTGATTATAGCGATTAGTTTGTTTTTTTTTTGTTTTTTTGATTTAGTTAAAATAATTATTATTTATGAGTTAAAAAAATTTAATTCATAATTAATATAATGTCAAAGAAATTAGTTCAAATTAACGTTAATCTTTCAAAGGGTCAAATTACAAAACTTAAAAGAGCTTATAAAAATAGTGAAGAAATAGGTATTAGATTAAAAAATGGAGACCTAACTGGTAGTCATACTCTACTTGTTTCAAATAATATGGCTTATAGATTAGAAAAAGCTAGAAAAAATGGAACTGGTGTTCTTATTAAAATTCCAAAAAGTAATATTAGAAAACAAGTTGGAAATGGTATTTTAAGTAGTATATTACCTATAGCTAGAAATTATGGACCAATGCTTGCTAAAACTGCTGGTTTATCAGCTCTTGCTGGTGGTGTAAGTGAAGGTGTCCGACAGATTGTAAAAAAAATAACTGGTGGTCAAATATTTAAAGTACCAAATGGTGAGCTACATAAACTTGCTATTATGAGTGAATTGCTAACTAAACCACAGATTAGAGATTTAGCTGATGCTTATCAAAATAATATAGATTTAATGTTTAAAATTAATAAAAAGCAAGTTGGTAATGGTATTGGTACTATTTTAGCAAGTATTGGAATACCAATGCTTATAAGTGCATTAAAAGGAGGAGCAATTATGCCAATGAGACCACCTCCATTCATTGGTACTTGGGGTGAGGGAGGACCAAGAGTTGGTAAACCACCTTCAAAAGGAGGTGGTAAAAAAAAAAACAAAAACATAGAAGCCTATTATTATTAGGAAAAAAATTAAAGTTTAAAAAAAATGTCCCATTAAGTAATTATGATCTTTTAGAATGGTGTAAATATTTAGGTATTCCTATTGGAGAGGTACTGAGTAGAGATGTCTCTATACCACATAATCATAAATTAGCTATATTTATCTATAATTTAGAACCACATTATATGAGTGGATCTCATTGGGTTGCAACTTATGTCAGAGATGGTGTTATTAATTATTTTGATAGTTTTGGCATGCCACCTTTTCAAGAAATAGTAAATCATGCTAAGATGAAAAATTTAACTCTTTTACATCAAAACATGCAGATTCAAAACTTATATACCACTACTTGTGGTTATTTTTGTCTTTACTTTCTCTATGAAATGCATAGGGGTACAGATTATTGGGATCTGCTAAGTGTTTTTAAAAAAGATACAAAATATAATGAAAAATTTATAGAGCAGTACTTCCACCAGCTTTCAACTTAGCAAATTTTACATATTTTTCTTCTAGTTTTCTTTCTCTATCTATTATTTTACCTTCTCCTTCCGTTTTTTCTTTTTGTAATTCTCTAGCTCTAGTTATTAATCTGTCTCTTGCTTTACTTAAATCTTTTTTTACTGATTCTTTATATTCTTTTGCATTCTCCTTTTCTTTTCTATTACATAATGATCTAAAAAGGTTTTTGTATCTTTTATAAGCACTTTTTACCTCTGCATATAATATCTCTAGTGAACGAATATCATTTATTAATACATTAACATCCATATATATATAAATAGGATTTAAAAATTTTTAAATATAAGTCTTGGTACTTAAATAAAATTATAATTTAATTATTATATATGAAATCTTTTTGTGTGAAACAGAAAAAACAAACTGAGTGTGTTCCTGGTAGTGAGGTAAAAGTCGTTACTAGTAATGGTAGAAATGCTATGAAGTGTAAGTGTGCTGAGTGTGGTATTACTAAGTTTAGATTTGTTAAAGGTAGTGCTGTACCTAAAGTAGCTAAACCAGCAACTAGAGGAAGAAAAACTACAGTTAAGAGAGGTAGAAAGAAAAGAGGAAAAGGACTATTATTAGGTCCAAACAGCCCTTTTAACAGTATTCCACTTGTTGGGGCAATTTTATAATTTAATATGCCTTAAAAGATTTTTATATTTAATATTATAGTGGAAATGGAAGTATTTTGCGTTAAACAGAGAAAACATACAGGTAATTTACCTAATTCAGAACAATATTTTCTGACTAATAATAATAGAAAAGCAGTAAAAGTAAAATGTGACGAATGTGGTATTAATAAGGTTAAGTTACTATCTAATAATGAAGTAAATGGTTTAAGAGA
>JAEMPF020013910.1:25000-27759 GCA_022496165.2 Catalaphyllia jardinei | reverse complement strand
AGTAGGTGCCCCCAATTAGTTTTTACTTGTAAAAACTAGAACGATTGACACGTTAATAACGTTATTCATTCATTCATATAAAAACCGCGCATGTTTCTTATTATGCCAATGCAAAGATTCCTGAAATTTCGGTTTCTTCCGACCAGAATATTCGGGATCCCTTCTGGAGGTGGTCCAGTTTTTCGGTCAACCAAAATTTGCTGACTGTTCCATTTTTGACAAACCGGCTCATAATTGCCGTACTTCTCCTCACTTATGTAGCCAATTTGGAAAAGGAATATAAACTGGTAAGAGTCTGATTACTCTTGGTTAGCATGGTTTCCTCGGGTTTCATTTTCCCCGGGAGGTCGACCCCGCATGTAATAAATACCATATATTAGGGCATTATGCCCATTTTTGGATTTTTTGACGGGAATTTTTCGGGGCTCGCGGCTCGCGGCTCAAGGCTCGGGCTCGTAGGCTCGCAAAATAGCCTCCCCCTGATGAAATAATGTTCATGTCATTAATTGATTCAGTGGCTCGTCATCATCAGCGTAGGTTTTAAATTTCTGTTGAAAAAAAAAAAAAAGAATACGGGATGTGGGGTATGCGCTGAACTACAGGCAAAAGGATTTAACTGCTTTTTTTGATTGATTGCTGTTAGGGCAAAAATAGTCCTGTCTAGTGTTTGTTGTCAATATAGGTCTGTATTAACACTACTTTTAATTCACCTCTGAGAATACTCACGAAATATAAAAGAAGCGTTTTTCTTTCGGCTATTATGATTTTTACAGACATCGTTAGGATAAGAATGACTCTGAGGTTAAGAATTTCTAAGATGCGACATATATTTTAACGATAACTTCAGACATCCTATCGCGTTCATTGGCTAATTTCATTAGCCCGATTTATACTAGAGACGTATCATCCGTCTAGGACGAGCTTGGGTAAAGAACGGTAGCTCATCTGACAATACGTCTGTGTATAAATACGGATCATCCGTCCAGACAAGCTATCGCGATAGTCCGTCTTGTCAGACGAATCAAAGTAGATAACTCGTCAAGACTGATGATCTGTCGTTGTGTATAAATGCGAGAAGAAGACGAGCTATCCACGAAAACTATACCCTGTGATAAGAAGCCAGTGACTTTTTTTCAATAAACTATAAACACGGTATAAACACGGGACGAGTCACACGACACACAGAGTTCGTCTCATAGTCCTTCCTGTATTAATACTAGACAGATGATCGACGGATATTCCGTCTGGACGGATGATCCGTCTTCAGTATAAATCCCCGGCGGGCCATTGTCAATAAGCGAAGAGACACATGAAATTGTAATTTGTGCGACACGTCAACGAGCGAGAGCGTACAATTTGACAATTTGTTATCGTAAAAAACAAAACAATTTGACGTCACTTTTTAATGCGTCTGTCCTGTTATTGACAATTAATTTCCTCATAATATTGTCAAAGTAGTTGATCAATAACAGGAAAAACGCATGAAAAGCTGACGTCAATTTGTTAAACAACACCTTTATATAATGCCAATCGTAGTTCATGACAATCAAGTGCAAGGTCTTCACCCACCCTTGCATGAGTCCCATACTGATTAGAGTGCATGACCCATCACTTAGCCATTTGTTTCGCAAGCCGGAACAATCAAAGACAAACTAGTTTTATGGCTAACAATACTGGATCGTTCAGGAGAAAAAAAGATTGTCCTATAAGCAACCAAGCCAGAAATCTCTCTCTCAGCATCTGCTGAGTTTCTTGGCCTATCTTTTGGTTTTCTTCATTTTATTCATGGGTCGACCACTGGGTTTTCTGTGAACAACTAACGGTTGATAAAAAGACAGATAAAAATGAATTTCAGTTGCATATCTACTTCCAACAACTCCTTTTATTTTTTTGAGGAAAAGTAGGTAAAAATTGAAACGTTGCAATGATTGTCGTCGTTCGGTAATGAACAGGAGTACACTAGTCCAAAAATTAAATCAATGGGTGGACTTTTCAATTTCAGAATTGAAATGAAACGAGATTTTCTTGACAAATAAATCTATTTATCGGCGTGCGCAGGGCGGGGGATCCTCCATAGCTAGTAAACGGCTAGTGTAGCATTCGTGGCATCAACGGATCCCGACGTTCATTTGAAGTGCAACATAAGCGCTGATACTAAAATACAAGCAGCCATCAAACATGAAACAGAAGTAAAGACCATTCATCACAAAACATGGTTCCATTCAAGCCTGTCGTGTTCATTCAGGTGCACTTGACGAACTCACCTCTTTAGTTGTTTTTGTTTTGAACTGTGGCAAATAGTCAAGTTCCTAATAGTCATTAGGCTAGTAGTAGTACAGGATTCAGTCGTCATAAAAACGGTAAATGAAAACTTACTTCTCCTAGCGTTCCGTCGATCTGCGGTAGAATGTACCAGAGGAACTTATCGGGACGACAGCTACGGTTTGTGACAGCCATTACTTTTGGAGTATTTCGCAAGTCTTGAGAATTAATCAAATCAACTTTAACGCAACCTGCACCTCAAAACTGGAACTCCAGCTTATCCAAGTACTAAAGGAAGTTTTTTCCACTACTTAAAGGGTCAACAAACGGACCTGAACGGCAGAAGACGTATTTTCACCGAGTGCAAGGGTTATGCAAATGAGCTTTAACACGAGCGATAGTTGTGTAAATACACTGATTGTGGCAGATTTTAATCTGTTGTCGCGTGTAATCCAAGGAGATACCCAGCGGTTTGAACTTATGGAACGGTTTACAAG
>JAEMPF020013910.1:0-15000 GCA_022496165.2 Catalaphyllia jardinei | reverse complement strand
CTGAGTGTAATACCATCGAATGTACAACGGCTTTCCTGTGTTCTGATTGGATAAAACAACAATGCTTAACGCATGGGCACAGCCATATCACCCGGGCAGTTGGTGGCAGATTACCGCACGGCAGTTCTCCCGCGGCAAGCGCTGAGAAGGTGGATCAGCCCCTTGTTGCTGTTTACATAAATTTACGTTAGGTACTGGCCAGACCGTGGGTTGGTGTTCCAGTGTGTCACTTATTTTTATTGATGTTTTACATAAATTTACGTTAGGTACTGGCCAGACCGTGGGTTGGTGTTCCAGTGTGTCACTTATTTTTATTCTTGTTTTACAGAAATTTACGTAAGGTACTGGGCAGACCGTGGTGTTCAAATGTGTCACTTAATGTTATTTTTGTTTTACATAAATTTACGTAAGGTACTTCCAAGACTGTGGCTGTGGTGTTCGAGTGTGAGTGTGTTCGAGTGTGTGTGTGGCTGGTTTTTTTTTTCTGTGGGATGCTATAAATAGCCATTTTTGTGATTAGAAAACGCTCCCTTCACCCTTTTGTTAATTTTTGTTGACTCTTAGGAAATCGAAATTCAGATATATCTGAGAGGCAAAGAGGGCAAAGTGCCACGTACCAATAATTTTCAAGTCCTACTACTTTGGTTTGAAAACGAAACAACCGAAAAATGAGAATATGTTTGGAGTACTGACAGGCAAATACGAGTTAGATCAACATAAAGGAAGGAAATTGAAAGAAATTGATCAGACAGCTAAGTTAGAGACTATTATCTTTTTTCTTAATGTTCTCACGTACAAGCGTTTTGGAAATGCTAATGATTGATGGCCAGATGCTGCTGATGAAAATTTAGCGTTGACACCTCAAGATGTTTTCTTAGGTTTTCCAGGAAGGAATGACATATTAAATTAGATATTGATTCTAAGTAAATTGTGTATCTGGGAATGTAGGAGGTGAAACTGCTATCTAAAGTTTAATTTGTTTTTGTATAAAACTGAAGTTAAAAAAGAGATAGAAAGACATATTGCTGTAAAGAATGGGATTCGTAACGATATTAATAAAAGATGGGGGCTTTCCCTACGCAAAGTGCAAGGTTGGCTCGCTACGGTCACTGTGTAAAATACTTGAGCATTTACCCAAGTTATTGTCATGTGTGTGTAATGTACGAGTATGTGAGTCTCTGTATGTTTGTAGCGTAACCTTTCAGCTTTACTGATATAACCACTGATTACAACAATATGGCCAATGAAGGTCAATGAAATTAAAAACAAAATGGCTCTTCAAGGGTGCACCAAGGAATGGAATGGAATGAGCTTGGGACCTGGCATTCGAATACGAGGAACGGCATAAAATTTAGGCTGTGACTTGCGTGTTAAAAGCGAAGACGCAAGAGATCAGATAATCGTCAACCAGCTATTTGATACCGTCTTGATGAGTTAACAGAGACATCATGACAGTGGTGACAAGAACGCCACCATACAAAAGGTTTAATGATCAAAACAATAACTATGCACCTGGGTTATAAATCTTTGTACATTTCATAGCCGTCCTCTGCAAAACAACAACGTGAAATGGCTACGTTCTGGTGCCGTTTTATTTGGAATTGGACGCTTGCGTTACGTGTTTAGCTTATTAGGCACACTGAGCAGATCCATAGACAAAATATAAATTCATTTTTTACTAGGCGTTGACCTCGGGGTCACCGTCGTCATTGCTTGAGCTCTCTAATAAATTCAATGAGAATGAACTTTTAAGTTGATGTGTCTATTGGTAAGGACAATCGATATCTGGAGGTTACAAAAGTGAACAGTCAAAGGTGAATCCCTTACCATCACAGAAATACAAGCCAATACCAGAGTATCCTTTAGTGCAAATACAACTGTAGCTTCCTTCCGCATTCAAGCATTTGGCGTTTTTGGCGCAAGCATTTTTCTTCTCGCACTCGTTGATGTCTAAAGCGAAAGAATGAAATTATAAAGTGCAAGATTTACCTTGATAATCTCTTGTTAAGTGTTGATATTTGTATCTGAGCATTAAACGACCGTCTCTAAGGTATGGGGGAGGGGGGAGTTGGAAGGCATGGGCTTTTCTCTCTGATAAAGGAGTTCTTAAACTCTAGTACTGACCAGAGGCTTTTTTATATGTTCAGTATTTTTTTTTTTCGATTAGTTCGTTAAGGTTTTGATCATAGGGATGGCGAGAGCGGAGGTAAGTTACTACGGACGAAACGTCATTTTTTTCTTTCCAACATGCTCGTGACACCACGAAATTTTTAAAAGTGAACTAGGCTCATTCCTACGATCTTAATAGAGCTGGTATATAAGTTAATAAGTGACCGTACATCGCGAACCCAGGAATGGATGCCTTCAGCGACATCAGAATATAAGCTTGTGGTCTTGGATACGTTATTTATGCCTACGTAATTTAATTGTGCAAATAAAGTAGACATTACCTTGACACTTTCTTTCTCTTATGTTGAACGCGTAGCCCAATTTGCATCGGCATGAATAGGTTCCAAGTTTATTATGGCATGACAGATAATTGTAAGTTCCACACGGCGAACTGATGGTTTCACACTCGTTGATATCTGAATAAAAGATTCACGAAAAATGCAGAAATCGTACAATACCCGTAGGTCAATCTTACAATAGGAAACAGTCCGGGCCACCGCCAGAACTGCCTATATCGTGACGTCATGAGAAATGGCAATATGGCTGCCAAAGCTAGGCACAATATACAAAGTCTCTTCCAAGCTCTTATCGGGGCTTAAAAGTAGCCCTTTCCCACAAGGCTTTGCACACAATACAATTGAACAATAGAGTTTTAGTTCAGTGCGAAAAAAATGGCGGCTAGGAAAGCGTCTTCGAGTTTCGAGGCGAAAACCTCACTGTTTTGGGCTATGTTTTGGGCAACATTTCTGTAAAATGTGGAGTTAACAGGCTGTAATGGTCATAATTAAAGATGGAATCAACAACTTCGGTAACCGACCTGTACACGTTTTTGATCCAGATTTATCCGGACGGAATCCTTTACTGCAGGAACAAAAATGAGAGCCTGGCGTGTTGGTACAATTCTTTCCATAGCCACAGTTGAAATATTCGCATTCATCAATATCTGCAAATTGGAAGTAGTATGAATGTAAGACTGGGATGGTGACAAAATGACGGAAAAAAGTAACAAATTATAATGGAAACAAATCAGCCAAAAAATAAATATTTAAACGTTTTGTCTTTATATAAAGTCAGTTGAGTTCAGTATTTCAGTTATGTTTATTCTAGTAGGTTGTTCTTTTTAAAGAATACTACCCTTAATTAGCCATGGATAGGGTTGGTAACAAAATGAGGCATAATTCAATAACTTGGATACAGATCCTACAAACTAGATGACTAGGATTGCACACTTGCTTCCATCAATCCAAGCCATTCCTTCACCACCATGCAGTACCAATTTTACCTTGACACGACTTGTGAGGGTTCCCACGGTAACCTTTATGACACGCGCACTCGAAAGAACCATTGGTGTTCGTACACGTGGTGTTCACGGCACAAGCAGCTTCATTCTGACACTCGTTCACATCTTTAAATAGAGCAGAATGTGTTGAAGGAACCTTTATACAGATTTGTGACGCCATAGATAATATACAAGTTCACAACAAGCCAATAAATGATCAGTTAATCTCTCTCTACAGCTAATTTTGAACAAAGTTTTCTGTAGTTAAGTTACTGATACAAAAACTATAACTGTAATTTGTGTCTTTAAGGAAATTATAATAGTGCGAAGTCAAATTGGATAAACGATTTATTTTCTGTTCTTATTCTCGCAGTATTTTTTAGTTCATGACAGGACGGAAAACTCGCACACTGTAAGTACCTCCCGTTGTCCCATACAAAGCCTCAGAAAACTTTCCTAAGGCTTTGTATGGGACAACGGAAGGTACTTACAGTATACAAGTTTTCCGTCCTGTCATGGAACAGACTGTTTTGTAACGAGTTAAGTACAAATGTGATGTACTAGCGTTTTATCATGAATGCTGTTCTCTGATTAGCTAGGCTACTCACTATCTAATCTACTGTAGATAGTGAGTAGCGTAGCAATGTGCGCTAGTTAACGAACGTGCGATTGCTTCTTTGCGTTTTCAAAGCGTCTCTGAAGAAGATTTAGATAAAGTTTTGAACGGCTAGTAGATTTACACTAAAACAGTGAGATAATTCGATCTCGATTTCCATGTGAATTAGTTGACTCGGGCTGCAGCCGCGATAAAAATTTCGGATTCATAATTTAATTGTTTAATAGAATCGCCGGTAGAAGTTTGGTTGGAAAAAATCTTGTGGGAGTACAAGCCCGAGAAGGGACTGCCATATAAAAACGATAGAGGTTCTCGTCCAACCTTTTATATTAGAAAAAAAAAATCGGTTTTGTTGTCTCTTATGGCGTTCAGCCTTAAAAGGTATACAGCGGAAGTTTTTGCGATACCCTTTAGGGTAAAATGAGCTAAAACAGTAAGATAGGAAATATTTAACAAGCAACTTTGCAAGTAGAAGGTATTTAAAGCAATTGTCTGTATCACTATTGAAGGTTATGAGTGTCGGTTAATGTGATTTTTTAGACTTGGTACCACTTAGGAGTGAAATATCAAGCTACGCCCACCAAACCGGATCTGGGTACCTTTTGACAAGCATCTCAAACATCTCAAGCATCTCTCCTTTTATATGGCAGTCCCCCAGGAATATAAGCCGTACCTGTCTGAACATTATTTTGAGTGATTTTTTTTAAATGTAACGGGGAAAGGACAGTAACTAAAGTGATCACATACCTGAACAGTTGAAACCATTTCCTTGGTAGCCTGTCTTACAGCGACATGAAAATGATCCGTCTGTGTTTGTACACTCGGCATCTTCAGAGCAAACGTCTCTTTGGCATTCATCGACATCTTCAGAAACAGAAAAATTCGTTATTAGTATAATTACTCAGATGATTATAGAAATCCTTGCGCTATCATTGGTCGATAATAGAGTCATATTCTGTCATATTCAACTCCGACTCCGGCTTTGTCTACGTCTCTTATGAAAAAATGAATGTAATGGAAGAAAAAAGGTATTTTGAGAAACACCAAACATGCTACAAAGTTCGGAGTGACACTTTCGGAAGATAAGATGTAAAAACTGAGCTAAATATGACAAACAAATGTCAGAAGAATGTATCATTCACACTACAGACATTGCAGTCCATAGCAAGCCCAGTCCATACTGCAAGATGTCCCTTTGAAAACGCATTAAATCTTTCCCCTCCACACTACGCAACAATTATTGATCATTTTAGATTTGCGTTCGAAAAGCTCCGCCAGTGTTTTTGTCATAAAACTCCTCCAGTTTGAGGAGCGTTTTCGAAAAGCTCCGTCTCTTTGACGGATTATTGTGGACGGTAGGCCTAACCGTAGAAATAAAGTTGTGTTTTCAAATTGCTCTTGCGTAATGTGGACGGAACAGAACAAAAACAAAAACAAATAAACTTTATTAATACTTAACAATTAAAAGAAGAACATGTCCAACTCGCATATAGCGTAAGCTAATCGAGGCGCGTTGTGCAGAGAGAAAAAGGAAAAGAAGAAATTAAACTAATTTGTAAGGTTCAATTTACAGACTATGAACCATGACAGGAATAAACTATAAATAAAATACAATCTATAGAATATATATATTTAGGCCAGCCTAAAAGCGTAGCTCCTGGACCAGGTTGTTCAGAGCCCGATTATGCTAACCCAGGAAAAGGTAGAATTTTGATTTGAGTTTTGTAACTTGGCGGTGAGGCTTTCTGTTTATTGTTTGGCCTCCTGTTTTGCGTTTTAATGGTCACCATATACACAAAACAAAGAAGCAAAAAACATTTGTATAGGAGAAAAAGTTATAATTTGGTTAACTTTTAAACCTGGGTTAGCGTTAACCGGCTTTATATAATAACCCAAGTTATTCTCTCATTTTGATTGATTCTCGCCTATGATCTATTAGAGGACAGATGCACGATTGACGTCATCATTACAACGTTTTTCCCCCTGCCGTTTTAAAATTGCGGGAAGTTTTGAGAATTAGGATGATATTTTACGTGACTGGGCAAAAGATAAGGTACAAAAAAGTCTTGCCGAGGCATTGAACGGGTTCGAGAAGCCAGAAAACGAAAGATAAAGCCGTTTATTTTAGAAAATGATACAGAAATAATTTTCTAGCAGCCTCAGTCGGCAGTCGAGCGAGGCTAAACCACGCACAAACTTGGTCTTGGTAAGCCGAGGAGCCATTGTTTTATCTCGAATTTAACAAACCAAATAAACAAAATGTTTCTGAGATTAATTTACTTAAAAAATTTAACTTTTCCCAGTGTCGAAACAACTGTTGACACACTGATTGATGTCAGGAATGAAACATCAAAACATCACTTCTTAAAATCAGTAAAATATAATACATAACCTTGCTTTCCGATGCGAATGCTCCTGTCCGTTTCAGGGCACAGCAGCAAGCTAAGTAAAGCTAACCACAGATCACGGTCAACAGTATCGCAGCTAAAATGTGTCTCCGACACTACATCAAGCTGATTTGAGAATTACCAACCACAGACGACAAAAGTCTCCACCGTCATTTACGCTCCTTTTATTCAAAACTCGAATCAAATGGCCTCTAGGTTGACCACAACAACGAGTTTTCCGAAGGTATTTTTTCAACGCCTGTAATTTTCAAGGCAACGACCAAGCTTTTCGGCCCACAGGGCTGCTCCGATGACAAAAAGTGACTTTTTTTGCAGCATTTTCTTCAAGATTTTTAGATTTCGCAGTTCAATTCTGCTTTCGGTGTAAGTTTTCATTCAAAGAGGATTTACGCTCGAATCAGGTTTGACAGTGGCGTCAGTAGCTTGATTTTTCTCGACCAATCAGAAATCTTTGCTACGCATGGCAACCAATGAAATTGCTTCATTTTGTATAGATCACAGATCACGTCAAAGGGCTTTTTTGGTGCAAAAGCGGGGCAAAAGGACGGCTTTCGCGTTATGTTGAAATATTTTGAAACAAAAAAGGCTTTTCGTTATTAAATAAAACAAATGGATTCTATGTTGCCGTGCGTCCGATTCAGTAATAGATCACAAAGACGTCAAAATGTGGTAAAAACATCAGTGGCACACTCGGCTACGCCTCGTGTGCTGCTTTTTTGTTCTTACCACATTTTGACGTCATCTATGATCTATTACTGAACAGACGCACGGCAACATGGAACCTATTTGTTAATCTGAACAATTCTGCCCTGTTTTCAACAAATTAAACTGACGTAAGGCCGCGATCCAATCGAAAGTCAGCACTTTGTCAGCAGTCAACTTAAAAAAGAACACGTGACCTTGATGAGCTCTAAACCTGAGCCCGCGATATGGTCATGTAATACTGATAAGCGGATGTTCTGATATGAAAGCTGTCAATTAAACATAATGTGGATGTCTAATATTAAAAATATATGCTGTAATCCAAGACTGCATACATGTGGCTCTGTTTCTACAATCTACCGTAAGGAAAAAGATGGCGGCTGTACATTTTACCACAATACCTTGCGAACCAAACTAAGTCCACTGGGCCTATACAAAGATAATACTACTTATTAACCGTGAGTGAGGTCATTACAGGGAAATCTCAGACCGAGGCCTTGATGTATTGGCCGAGCGATAGCGAGGTCAATACATAAAGGCCGAGGTCTGAGATTTCCCTGTAATTACTGAATCGACGAGGTTAATAAGTTATTTATTAAATGGCTTTTTTAGCGGTATTCTTAAAAAGAATACAATAGAAACACCAGAATAAATTTTTCACATCCGCTTGAAGGCGCTGTGGCTTCCTTCGTCGCTGATACTAATGAAGTATGCTAGTTTTTCTTTCAGTTATTGAAACTTTTATAGTTGTACTTTGTCCATCGCTTTTAACGTTTTCGCCCACGCACTCGTGGCTTTTACTCACACCTCCTCAAAAGAGCCTTTGAGCCATTGTGGAAAAAATTTCATAATGCCCGGTCATTACAACAAAATAATGTCGCTCAGCAGCCAATCAGGGCGCGCTTACTGTTGTAGCCATATAATAAATGGTTTTAACTGCAGTCGTTTCTATACTAACAGCATTGCTCTTGTCGAGTTTGAATGACCTACGATTTTTCTTTGTGTTTTTATATGCTCTTTTAGAGTTTTCGTGCGCAAAGCATTATAGGTAAATGTACCAGTCGCCATCTTTTTCCTTACGGTGGATTATGGATGTTCCGCTTGGCGGCCCTTGGGGCCGCCGGAACTCTGCTATAAATATGATTACACATTTGATTAGTAAACGGTAGCTTAATAACCTCAACAATCTAAACAGGCGAAGAGATTAACAGTGACAGGTTACAAAAAATTATGTAAAACATTATTAAATTTTGGATAGTAAATTAGGTGCCTCAGTATAATCCTCCTCGCCTTCTAAAGCTGCGGATAAATGCTCTACCAACTGAGCCATGAAGCCACACATTGAGAGCGAGGTCAAATTATTGAGTTCATATTTTCCCGTGCAGTGAAGTTATGTGATGTATATATGAAATAATTCATATTTGTACTGCGGCTATAGATGAAAGTGAAGAGTGGTCATCGCAGTATTTTTTTTTTTAATTTAAGCAATTGGGCAGAAGAAGCGATGAAAAAATCAGGGCTTCAACGGGATTCGAACCCGTGACCTCCGCGTTACCGGTGCGATGCGAAGAGATTAACAGTGATAGGTTACAAAAAGTTATGTAAAATATAAATCAATTTTGGATAGTAAATTAGGTGCCTCAGTATAATCCTCTTCGCCTTCTAAAGCTGCGGACAAATGCTTTAGCAACTGAGCCATGAAGCCACACATTGGAAACAAGGTCAAATTATTGAGTTCATATTTTCCCGTGCAGTGATATTAATGTGATGTATATATGAAATAATTCTTATTTGTACTGCGGCTGTAGATGAAAGTGAAGAGTGATCATCGCATTAAAAAAAAATTAGAAATAAAGTTTCGTTGGCTAAGCGTCTTTGGAAGTAAAAAAAGGGCGAAAGATTGAAGATAACCGCTAATTCATTCACGAAAATAGATCAACTCGATGGATTCCGCCCTCTGTTGTGGTCCGTATGAGAGAATTCCACCCGCTCCAGGAACCTATCAGGTTGCAGGATTTGTTGAATTCCGCCCGCTCACGAGCCGAAAAGATGATATATTTTTTTTATATTTGGATTTTAGAGTAGCTTATGCAGCTAATATCTCCGAGCATTTAACCATAAGATGAGAGATGAGATGAAGAGATGAGAGAACTAGGTCCCCTTCTCTTTTCGAACAGTGTGTGGGGTTCTTTTACGTCCCACATGCAGAATCAATTATGGAGAGTTGCATGTGAGATGGGGCCTACCATTTATCGTTCTAACCGGAGAAGACTAGAAAGTCTGGCCATTATTTCAAGACCCTGAGTGTTGGTCCAGCCGAAACCTCCCGCACGCTAGTCCGGTGCTCTACCACTGGAAGTAGGTTAGCTCAGCCATGGGACCAGTAGTTTCAGAAGAGTTTAGTTTTTTCAGAAGCAAGGCTGTACACAGAGAAAAAGGAAAAAAGGGATTTTTTTTAAAGGGGCAGTGTCACGCTATTTGGCAACTTTATAAAACGCTAGAAGGTGTCTTCGTATCAATTGAATTCCAAAAATAATGGTTTAGTTTTGTTACTAAAGGCTATTTGAAAATAGTGAACTTGTCTGTTTCCTATCGCCTGTCGCTACGGATGACAAGGATGGAAATGGATTGAAACTTGAAAAACTTCTCCAATTTTTTCAAAATTTGATGCCATGTCTTCAAAAGATCCTCAAGAAATTTATTATGGTTAGGCCTCTCTGATAAAATTCATTTGATATCTTTGTCGTAGCTTTACAGAAGCATTTTGTTTATGAGGAAAGCCTCAAAGTAATGATTTTAGAACAGAATTGACCTAAAACTGCAAAATCCTCGTGACACTGCCCCTTTAACAGCCTGAGGTTGTTGCTACTTAATCTTTCTCTTCTCCGAAACGCAAGTAACTGTATAATAAACACCAATATCGCAACTGCATGAAGTTCTAAACAGTTTAAGTCGCATGGGGAGGGAATGGAGAAAAACATAGTGAATTATTTACCAGTGCAGGTCTTGCCATCTCCTTTGTAACCAGGTTTGCATTGGCAGGTATCTTGCTCGTTTTTTGAATCACAAGTTGCTTTTAGAAGGTCACAATCAGGATTATTTCGAATACAAGCATTCTTTGCTGGAAACGGAAAGAAAAAACAAACATAAACTGCGATAACCAATTCCTTCACTGGAGGAAAAACTGTCATAAAAATACCTATTTCAGAAGGAGTGAAATAAAGGCCGGAAGAGAAAAAAAATCAAATATTGAATCTGACCAGAAAAAGAACTTGTTGCAAATTAGCGCATCATCACAAATTTAGCTTAAATTTTTATCGTTTGTCCTATGTAATTGATGTCAATCATAACAATACTGAATTCCTTCTAATTGTATTTTACCTTAAATGGCTCTTTTACTTAGTTACACTAGTACTTTTCCTTTAAATTTTTTTTTCAATAAGAGGAGGTAACCTTTTACACCACTGACCAAACATAACTCAATTCGAAAAAGTAGTCAATAAGATCTGATATGAGGCCGTTCGGATTCCACATAATTACAAATGAGGTTAGACTGTACATTCAACATTGAACAAGTAATCGCTCAAAGTGAGCTAGTGCTAGCTAAACAAAGCTCACCATAGCATTCATCCTTTGCATTTCCTGTAAAGCCTAATTTACATCTGCAGCTGTAAGAACCAATATTATCAGTACATACTGCGTACTGCACACATTTATGAGTGCCTGTTGTACACTCGTTGATATTCTTGCAATTTTTGCCATTTCCAGTGAAACCTGTTTTACAAACGCACTTGAAAGAGCCAACGGTGTTCACACACTGAGCTCTATCATTTGGACAATCATGCTTTCCACTATCACATTCGTTTTTATCTTTACATGAACGCCCGTCGCCTTCAAAGCCATTGTTACATTGGCAGCGGAAGCTCTTTTCTGTGTTGATACATGTAGCCCGCGTTTTGTGGCAGTTGTGAAGGCCTCGCTTGCATTCATTGGCGAGTTTACATGATTTAATTCCATCTCCGTAATATCCCTCTTTACACCGGCATTCGTATCCACCTGATATGTCAACACATATACCGTACCGATGACGACATTTATCTCTGTTCTATGAAAAATGAGAGGTAATAATAATAATGACTGTTTACTAAAACCTAATTGCAGCAATATACACAATATAAGGCTGAATTACTGAGCTACACACAATATTATATAATAATCAAGTATAAATACAATAACTATTAAGATTTAAACTATAGATAGGGCCCTGCGCGCGCTCTGATTGGTCAAAAACCTATGTTTTATCAGAGTATAAAACATAGAAAAAGCGTGTTTTATTGTTTTGCGCGCGTAAAATCTATATTTTAAAGCAAATGAAAAAGCCTGCGGCTCGTGTTTTCTACATTTCCCTCGTGTTCTCAAATGACCATCGTGTTTTATCACAGTGTAATACACGGCTTAGGCTTCTTTATTTGTTAAATAAATACTAAAACTAAATCGCGGAAAGAAGGGCGCAAGGCGCAAGGGGTGGTTCTCATTCCGGAGTCTATCGATATAGACCTGGCAGAGATGGACGGGCCTCTCACATAGTGTTGTTACATTGAGTGCGTTTAATGCATCATCGTAACTCATTAATGGAAAATGATGCGCATGGCCCTTTTCTGAATGGACTCTATCTTATAGGATAGAAAATCTGGTATATTTTGCCACACTGGGGCAGCGTATTTTATAGCAGGAGGAACAACGGTTGTGGTAAACCTTTGCTAGTGAAGCTGGAGGCGCACCACATTGTTTAAGGAGTCTTAAAGGGTCAAGTCTTTCATTCTATGATCCTCAGAAAATGCGTAATTATCATTTGTAGCGAAGTTTAGTAGACTGATGCTGTTCCTAGGGATTATTTCAAGGGCTGATGTATCATCGACAAACTTTATTCTAAGATACCATGGGCGCAATAAATTATCCGTCATGATAGTAAACAAGATGACTCCCAACTTGGTGCCCTGTGGTATACCACCCTTGGGGGTTTTGCACTCAGATACAACGCTCTCAATCCTCACAGCCTGAGTCCTGTTACATAGAAACGCAATCATCCAGTTTACTAGGACAGGGTGTACATGCATATTTCTTAGCTCCCCAATCAGTACGTACACTGTGGTAAGTCATATCAAAACTTTTAGAGTAGTCGGCAAAAAACAGCCTAGCACCACAGTTCCCTGTATCCACTGCCTCATACGCCGCCTGCAGAAAATAGATTAACGCGTCGGTGGTGGAATGTCTTTGCACGTGCAAACTGACGTGTGTCGATCAGATGAGACACTTGTGTGACCAATCAGTCTCTTTGTGGGCGTTGCTTAAATATTTTTCTCCTCTAAGAGGTAGCAATTCTTAAACAACACATTAACTAACAATGATTTTTTCCGGCTCAATACCCTAAAAGGTGTATCAAAGGCTTCTGTTGGACGATCTTTTGAGGCTGAACACGCTAAAGCCCTGGCCAAACAGAGTCGAAAGTAGACGCAAGTTGAAAACTTGGGTCTAATCTGACTCCGTTTGGCCATGGCTTGCGTGCGCTTGCGTTTACTTGCCATGACTTGCGCTCACTTCAGTCGAGATCACATTTCCACGCAAGTCAAAGCAAGTTTGCGAGTTGCGAGTTAATTTGGCCGCCCAACCCAAGTCTCTTCAACTTGCGTCCACTTGCGATTACTTGCCGGTCCGGTTGGCCAGGGCTTAAGAGGTGCCAAATGCGTTTTTAGCCCCTAAAAGGTATTAATGGGCAACCCGTCCTTTTCATAGAAGAGGCCACCCGATTGGAGTCTGTTCCTTAGTACATGACTATTTTCTCACATAAGACCAATTCATCCTTACCACACGCTCCTTGCATTCCTTTATGTCTTTGCAATTTTGACCGTTACCACTGTAACCCTTGTTGCATGTACACGTGTAAGATCCATCAGCATTAGAGCAATTAGCATGAGAACTGCATTCGTGTTTGTTTGAGACGCACTCATTCAAATCTTGACAGTTTTTCGCTGGGCCATGATAACCAGGTTTGCATTCACATCGGAAACTTCCAGGAGTGTTTCTACACATGGCCATGCGGTTTTCTTCACAAGATTGCTGAAGAGATTGAAAAAAAGTAAAAAGATTACTCAAGATTACTTTTACAACCTGGACGCATGCAATGCATTGAGGGTGGTTCATGTTTCGTGTTAGTTAAAATGATAGATAAAAGCCAGTGCCAGATTTCTTTGTTGAAACTTGTGTACATTGAAGAGCCAAAATGTCACAGCCAACTTTCACCCCGTTCATCAAAGTATAAGACGCTTGCAGTTCACTTTAGCCGGTCATTTCAGGTCCTAAATTCCAAGGAATCTTCAATGGAAACTATATGAGCAGCTCTGATGATTTCGAAACGTCAAATGCCATAAGACTTTTGTGTCGATGGAATCCTACAAATGTGTAGACCATTCTTTTAAAGAACTGAACAGGGTGTTATCACGACTTTGACGTGCACAAAATTTTGATCCAAAGAAAAACAATGCAAGCCGAACGTTTCAAACTGTGTCCTCTAGTCTCCGAAAATTGCTGTATACTATTAATAATTTGTTGTCTCTTAGCGATTCCTTTAACATTTTTATCTTGGAGTGAAAGGCACATTTCGTCTATTAGCGAAGATAATAATATTAAGTTTAGCACGCTTTACATCAGATCTTTAACAATCAATTGTGGGTCGTTAGAAGGCCTTTTAACGCTAATCTAGGAATAAAGTGAATCGAATTGGATCTTTTTTCTTGTATAAAAGTGTTTTTCACTGTTTATCTTTTATGCAGTTTGAGATTATTCGAATTCAAACCTGAAGGACAGACACTTGTTCAGCAGAAAACCTCGCCATTGTCACCTATCCCGGGTTAGAAAAACCCGCACAGCTCAGAAACACTTGAGCGTAAAAATGCAAATTGAGGCAAAGGATATTGTTGTGATCCTCCTGTTTTAAAGGCATGAGATGTTCTGTTAGGTTGTTGGACAGCTCACCGCATGACGAGGCAATGGTTATAAAGAATACAACATGTGTACAATACCTTATTAGCGACAATTTTGCATTCATCAATATCAACGCATTCCGTGTAGCCATCGCCTTCATAACCCTTCTTACAAGAACAAGAAAAACTCCCTGGGGTGTTAAGACATTTTGCATCCTTGTGGCAAACATCAACTTTCCTTTTACACTCATTAATATCTTTGCAGATTCCCCACTCCTCTCGAAATCCCCCAGCGCATGGGCATTCGTAAAACCCTAGGGTATTTTCACAAGTCGTATGCAATCCACAAGCAGCAAAACCATTATTGCACTCATCCTCATCTACAACGAAAAATAACGATCAGTAAATGCATGGAGTAAATATATGCGCATTTCTCTTTCACGCTTTTTAGAAGAAAAAAAACGCGCACATTTTAAGGAACTGAAAAATACTGATGATACAGAACAGTGGTCAAACAGAACACAATTAAGGACTAAATAGCTGTTCATAAAAAAAAAATTATAAAAGATAAAATAACAGCGAAAAATCCACAACAATACTACGCACCCATAACCAATAAACAACTTCACAGTTGGCCGCTTGGTGACCTGGCGTTTGGCCCTGGCATTTGTCATGTAATTCCACATTGTTACAAGCGTTAGAAGAACTCGAGTTACACAACAAAAGTAGTAAGGCCTGTATCAAAACAGATTCACCTCCAACCTCATTGTCATTTAAAGGCTACGGTTATTATTTTTCATCAACCCCTATCTAATATCACAAAATAGCCTTCATCTTATAATCAAT
>JAEMPF020013909.1:30000-36466 GCA_022496165.2 Catalaphyllia jardinei | reverse complement strand
TCGAATGTTGTCGGGCGACTGCTGTCTTCATTTGACGATCTTCCGTGGCCTTGAATACAACAAAACGTCGATAGCGAAACACATGTTATCAACTTAATGAGGAAGAAAAAAGTACTTTTTGAACCCATTAACGAGCGATCTTTGAACTGTTTTCTTTCAGTCCTAATTGAAGATGTTCTACATGTTTGCCAAAACCCAAAAAGATCAGCCACGACTGTTCGAGCACACCTGGTGTTTTCCTCTTTTTAAAGTAATTTTCATTCCCTTTATTTATCTCTTTGCTTGAGACAAAGCCCCGAGGGGACAATTAACCTCTTTCCAAAAAGTTTACCGTCCGCTAGAATTTATCGGTGAGCGGAAGAAAACATTTCTTTGACATAGTTTATTTCCCGTGAGATTTAATTTCATCGGTCCGCTAACTTTCAAAAAAATTTCTGAGACTCAATTATCTTCTTCAGAATTTTTATTGTCTCACCTTGTACGAAATTCCCTTCTTGAGGACGTTTACGCTATTGATGTTCTACCAGGCAGAAATGAGGTATTGTGCACGGTACTAAACCAATATATTTATATTTGCAACAAAAACACTTAAGGACGGTGCCTACTAAATACAAAGGTTTTTGCGCTGGGTTAGGACCACGCGGAAAAAGTAGACCTTTGGGAGGGCTATTGGAATCCACAAAGAAAAACAGGGGTAGCCACGCATTTTTTCGAGATAACAAGCCTTGAATCTCAACAAAAATGCTGACATCAGTATTTTTCTGAAAAAAAGGAAAGGGTATTTCCTCACAGATTTCCTTAGAATTCACCTTTACATACAGAAAGGCAAGCACATTTTAAAAGATCTTTGAAGTACATGGCAAATGGTAACATTAAAACAATTTTCGGCACGTTTTTAATAACAAAATCGTTGCAAAAGCGCTTTCAGCGTCTCTGACAGCCTTCCTCTAGTTCAGCTAAAATATAGTCTAAATATCTTTTGCTCACAACCAGAAACTAATCACGTGTTGAATAGGCTTGCCATTTCCATTTCCTAATATAAAATGTTGGGGTAACCACGCGTTTTTTAAAGTTATTGATCTTTTTTGAAAACTTTTACAGTGCCCGTTACATTTTTTCCTGTCACCTCCCCTGTAAGTAAGACGTTTGCGTTTTTGCACGCGCACCACGCCATCTGTACATGTGCAGGTATATGTTTACAGCTGGATTTCAGTGTAATTTTCGACAGATAATAGCCAGGTTTTCAGCCGGAAGACGTTAACATTTATTGGTTAGCGTTGTGCTGCTATTCTGGTGTTCCTGGTTTAAGTACAAGTTCATTAAAATTGATTTGGTCACAGTAGGAAAATTTTGCTTTAATTTTAGTAGTGTACTTGGTAGCGTAGTTGATTGCGTCAATGTCAACCTCAGCGCGCGCGCGCTTAAACCATCGCTTGCGTGATGCGCAGAACTTGTGCGCACTAACAAAAGTAGGCACCGTCCTTAAGATGCAATCACAACCAAAAAAAAGATGGTGACTGGCCTCCATCTTGGATTTTAACACCGAAAAACTGCTGATTCGATGTTGAGCAATGATTGGTGGAAGCGGAGGCCACGATAAGCTACTGCGCCATTCGCGCAGCAACATCGTTCCCAGGGTCTCTCATCTTCCCGCCCCCTGGAGCATGAGAGGCTCCAAGGGGCAGGAAGATGAGAGACCCTGGGAACGAAGTTATACGCGTAGTAGTCCTGAGCTTTCGGCATTTAGCTACTGGTATAGGCCTCGCGTGGTCACGTTACAAAGACCCGAAAGCTAGTGCTCAGTCTTCCTGTAGTGCCATGGTGAGACACGGGAGTTGCATGGGATAAGTTTTTGTAACTTCTAATCAATAGAAATTAACAAACTACAAAAAAATAATAAATTTGTCTCGCTTCTTGCCTAAAATATAAGTCAATGACATCTGCCTAAAGAAGCATACGAACGTGCGTTCGTTCCCAGGTTCTACAAGTGAACGACCCCCAAGGAGAAGAGGGGCAAGGGTTGGGAACGAACGCAAGCTGTGTCGGGATTTGACCTCAGTTAACCTTAAGAAGTAAATTTATTATTTTTTTTCGGGGGATTTTATTCACGATGAAGTGAGAAGTACGAGCAAGGATATAGAAAACAGCTGTCGAGTGTAAATATGTCTTTCTTACTCTCAGATAAATGAGTTTCTATGTCCTCATCCAAGCCGAAAATCAATTATTTTGACAAACTGTGACCCATTACGTTTTCAAACACTCACAAGTCTTTTTTTTTTTCAATTACTGCGTTTATTATCATAACATTAACAATTACACTACTTACATAACACACACTACACATTTTGCGTATCTACACATTACAATCTGCATATAAAATCTAAACATTACATAGAACCAGTTTACAGTACTCTACCTACAGCCTTAAGTGCGATGTTCACATACGCTTTCTACATTGATTAAAATTAATATCTATTATTATTTAACTCTGGTATATTTGTTATTTCATATACATATCATGGCATAACTTGAGGACTTACATTAGTACTGTTATTACTTACGGAAAAGAAAAAAAAGAAAAGAACTCGCTGCAATATTACTTCATAGACAGGCCTTAATTGGTGAGGAAGAATTTCCACTTCTGTCTAAATTCCCCCTCACCATTCACCGTGGCAGCAATGTATTTTTCTATTTCCATTTTATCTTGCACCAATGAGATAAAATCGCTAAAAACGAATATAGTATTATTTAGCGCGTTGATGTATAGAAAGTATTTGCCGAGCACTGAACTCCACTTGCAACCCTAGATTTCCTTAGAAACTCTACAACGGAGAAACCCATGGGACTAGCTCTGCCATTGAAATGACAACAATAGAAGTTCGGAGCGCTAATTGATTGTCAACACGTGACAATATTTTTGAACAACACGTTTCTTGAATATATGAATACACTAAAATTACAACTGAAAAAACTGTTTATGAGTAAAGTATCAGGAAATCAATCGTCTTCATCTTTGCTTGGAGGATAATGAGTCTTTTTTAAAGTTTTTGAATCAATGTGTTTTACCGCGTGGCAGTCAGCGCACCAAATAAATCCATCTGTCAAGTGTTTACGATGAACAAGAATTTGATGTGCACATATCGGACAAATCCTATACACCCTTTTAATAAGTCGCGGCGCCATTTTGAATATTGAATTTATGACGTCATTCGCGGAAAGTAACCTGTCATCTTGTGCTGATTTCATTACGTTGATCGCTGGTCATCGTCTAAAGAAGAGTACAAGAAAATAGGCAGTTAATGACTGCACGTGGCTACCGCTGGTATTATTTAGATCACTGCAGTAAAACAAATCATATTGCAATAAAAAGGGGTTATATAACGAGCTAATACGAAAACGTTTTTGCATTCGTAGCTTATTAAAAACATGCCGACTTGTTTGAGTTGTTTCTTGCACCGCGCAAAATATGCCGATCTACAAATTTGTAAGTCAAGACTCTCGGTAGTTTGAATTTAACATCTTACCTCTAAGTTAGTCGGCTTTAGATAAAGGGTGCAGAAAAAAAACACCGTGATTTTGAAGTAAAATTGAACGGGAAAATTAAAACTTCGATTGTGCGGGTAATTGTGCGAGATTATCGACGAGCCAATGTTCTCGCCAAGTTCTAAGCGGGAATTCTGCATTGACAATAGTACTGCCAAATTTATTTCACTAGTAGTTCAAATATACTTAGCAGGCTTAGCAATCGCCAATTCTTTTGAAAAAACTGCGTCTGACTGTTAAAGAAAATCATGTTGCGTGACACGAACTAGACAAGTGAAGCCAAAATAATAGCAAAACAGACTGTCGCATCTTCGTTTATAAATGAGCTCCTTTTTTTAAGAGTACTACTGCCTTGATTCAATAAAAATATGTAGCCTGATTATGTCTTCTCAAACTGCGTTAGGAGTCCCAAATTCTCGGAAGTTATTTTCAAAAAACACAGCTTGAAAGTTTATGCAAATTATGTGCAATGTAATTTTACTCGTTGTTTTCACGAGTGAGTTTAGTCCAGTTTATCATGATTCGTCTTGGTTATCTCGAAAGAGATTATTCGCTCTTCAGAGAAGTTATAAATCTTGAAAAGGGTTAAAGATTGCAGCACGGCTGATGTGGCTGCACAATTCACTTGGATCGCCAAACGAACTCCGAACAATCCTGACAATTTCTGCTAGCATAGGCACAGCCGGAAAGTGCACATGAGTCCCAAACTCACGATTCGAGGAATCCTTTAGCATTAGGCAAACTACAAACCACAAACCGCAAACCCCAGTTAAGCGTTTGCAGTTTCGGGCGCGTTGCCAAGATTTCAAACTTTAGCAAGGCGTTCAGTTCAGTTAATTTTTATTTAGCCAAAATATAATACAATACAAGGATATATATGGGAATCGTAATGTTGCAAGGGAAGCCCAGAAGAAACCAGAAGGCTTTATGAAGCCTGGGCTCCCCAGTCTAAAAAACAATCGAAATCAGCAAAATAAAATGAAATTCGCGGAGTGATACATTAAAAATAGGAACTAAACAGAGACTGAGTTAAGTTATGAATTCAGTAACAAGATAGAAAAAAATTAACTCTGGTTTGGAATAGAATACTTTCCTTTGTTGAATAGGGCAGAAAAGAATAGAAAATTGATTTAAACTACGCGTTCATGATCATTGTTTAGGGCCGCCATGTTATTTTCATCAAGTCGAAGTGTATCACTTTAATCGCCCAAACATCAGCAATAATTCATTGATTCGAGATCAAAAATCCGACAAACACATCGCAAACAGATATAAAAAGCTAGTTCATACCTTTAAACGCGAGGCTGTACAATTTTTGTGGCAAAAAACCTTGCCGTAAATCACTCACCGCTGGAAGCCCTTCCTGCGGTTCAAACGTGAACTGCAAACGTGACCGCAAGGCCGTGGTCACGTGACATTTTGCGGTGACCTGATGCTAAAGTCCCTAGTGATTTCACAGGGGGCCCATACAAGCAGTGTGTCTGGTTTTGTTCGAAATATAAAGAAATGTATGGGAGAATATTGAAGAGTAAATAATCGTAAACGTATATCGAGAAATGTCTAAGTTAAAGCTCAAAAAAAATGTAAACCTACCTCAGTTGTCGTGTATTGTCGTTTCTGTGGCTCTAAATGGCGAATTTGAGCGATTTGGTGGGTTTTGCGTTGACTGTTACCATACGTTATAAGAAGGAGACAAGGGTGGAAAGCTCGTTTTCGACCGATCCATCGCGAAGCCGATTTTCACCCAGAAATTAGAATCGCCCGGCTTCCAAATGGAACACCAGACAAACTGAAAGGTTGACGCTTCTTCTCGTGGCATTCAATCGAAGATCCATTCAAAATCCAAGCGCTAACCGCCAAATAATTTTCGAGAAATGCAGCTTTCGAAGCGATCAGCATCCGCGGCACAGGTTTCGTGTGCCAAGGAGCAACCGTGACGGAAACCCCACACGAGGAGCTTAAATAAGATTAGCTTTTAAAACATTTGGATATTTTAAGCTTCAGCTTACCATGCCTTTAGGCTACAGGGATATAAAAAGCGAAGCAGAAGGTCCATAGCTTTTTCTTTCCTTGTCGACATCCAGATTTGCCTCTTTCCTTAACGAAATCAGCGTGGAGCAAAAAGCGTGGAGCAAAAAGCATGACGGTTGCTCCTTGGCACACGAAATCTGTGCCGCGGATGCTGATCGCTTCGAAAGCTGCTTTTCTCGAAAATTATTTGGCGGTTAGCGCTTGGATTTTGAATGGATCTTCGATTGAATGCCACGAGAAGAAGCGTCAACCTTTCAGTTTGTCTGGTGTTCGATTTGGAAGCCGAGCGATTCTAATTTCTGGGTGAAAATCGGCTTCGCGATGGATCGGTCGAAAACGAGCTTTCCACCCTTGTCTCCTTCTTATAACGTATGGTAACAGTCAACGCAAAACCCACCAAATCGCTTAAATTCGCCATTTAAAGCCACAGAAACGACAATGCACAACAACTGAGGTAGGTTTAAATTAATTTTGAGCTTTTACTTAGACATTTCTCGATATACGTTTACGATATTAACTCTCCCATACATTTCTTTATATTTCGAACATAAACAGACATACTGCTTGTATGGGGCCCCTGTGGTGATTTATGTACGCGTATCGAGTGAGACGTGACTAATTAAAGTGCGCGGTGTTGTGTTACACATCGGGCCGTTGAGAATTTCAGTAGTCATGCACCTCTTCGGAACCTCTAATTTTATTTGCTCCCGGAGTCATCCACCTCTATTGTTTTCAGGACTAGGGCCATTGTTTCTGTTGTTTATTCTATTGTTTTCTCGGCCAATCCTGTTAGACCTTACGAGAGGTGCGTGGCGCCTCGAGAATTTGAGCGCTCTGCAAGGCATTGTATGGAATTTATAATAACGAAGGTTAAAATCGCGAAATGAAATAA
>JAEMPF020013909.1:0-17500 GCA_022496165.2 Catalaphyllia jardinei | reverse complement strand
CTTCGAACGTCCATCTAATCCGCCTGAACGTGTAGACGCCGCTGTAGAAACACGAAGTGCTTTCGGCGACTCTGAGTTTGCAGGCGATGTTGTATTGCGGACAGTTCCTGTTTGGCTTATAGGCTCAGAGGGTCAAAGCATCCAAGTCAATGCCTTCCTAGACGACGGTTCAGATTCAACTTATGTCCGAGATGACATCGTGACAGCCCTTGGTCTCAAGACTGATGAACGAACCCTCAGATTGACAACCTTGACTGAAAGTTGTATTTCTCTTAAAAGCAAGAAGGTGTCGCTGACGATAAAGAGTCTCAGTGGGGAGACCCAATCTACTGTTGAAGCGTGGACATTGAATGAAATGTGTCAAGGCTTGTCTATTCCAGACTGGAACCAACACAAGGTCAAATGGGAACACCTTAAGAATATTCCATTTCCTAAAGCCCCTGGAAGGAAAACGATTGACATTCTGATTGGATCAGACCATCCTGAACTTACGCTAGCCTTGACAGAATGTTACGGTCCAATCGGAGCGCCAGTAGCAAGAAAAACGCCATTGGGGTGGACCTGTGTTGGACGATTACCGGCACTTTCTTCAGCGAAAAGGATTGCCTATGCCAGAACTTTTCGGATCCAGACCTTGTACGAGACCCGTCTCGATGAACAACTACGACGAATGTGGGAAATTGACTCTCTTGGAGTGAGAAATTCAGACGACAATCAGTTGAATCAGGAGGAGATCTTAGCTATGTCAAAGGTTGAAAAGTCAAGACGATGGATCGGGGAGGGTTACGAAGTAGCCATTCCGTGGAAGGAAGAGTTCCCCTCCTTGCCTGATAACAGAGAAGAAGCAGAGAGACGTTTGTTCTCTTTGGAGAAAAACCTCATCAAGAAGCCGGAACTTGCGAGACGTTACAAAGAAGCAATGAATGCGAATGTGGAGAAGGGCTACGTTCGGAAGTTAGAACCTAACGAGGGAGAAGACGGTCCAAGCTGGTACCTCCCACACTTTCCAGTCATTAGGGAAGATAGAGAGACCACCAAAGTACGCATAGTATTTGACTCGGCTGCACGTTGCAAGGGCATTTCCTTGAATGACGTAATGCTTACTGGGCCTAAACTTCAACGAGATGTCCTGGAGATACTTCTCCGATTTAGACTGAGACCTGTCGCCCTAGTAGCGGACACCAAGGAAATGTTTTCTCAGGTTGTCCTCGCTGAGAAAGACCGCAAGTATCACAGACTGTTATGGAGAGATCTCGATCCCACAAAGCCTGTGGATGTCTATGAAGCGGTCCGTTTAACATTTGGAGACAGAGCATCCCCTTATCTCGCTCAGTTCGTGCTTCGCAGCCACGCCCTAGACTCTAAAGAGAGCTACCCAGCAGCATCTATGGTCCTACTCCGAGATACGTACATGGATGACATCCTTCACTCAGAAGAAACCGTACAAGACGCCGTCCTCATCCGTGAAGATTTGACAAAGGTCTTAGGTGGCGCTGGTTTCCGTGCCCAAAAGTGGTGCAGTAATCGAACAGAGGTCCTAGAAGAAATCCCACAAGAGGATCGAGCAACTGGAGTAAAGCTTGAAGACTCAGAACTACCGAGTGTCAAGACGTTAGGAGTCCATTGGAACGCGAGTGACGATGTTTTCACGTTCGTTGTTAAAGAAATCAACCTGTCTTTTTATACGAAGCGAGGCCTGTTAAGCCGTATTGCTACTCTGTTTGATCCATTGCAGTTTTTGGCGCCATACATCATCAGAGGAAAAATGGCGTTACAAGAAGCCTGGCTGCGAGGTCTTGAATGGGATGAAGAGTTTCCTGACGATTTAAAGCTGACTACCCATCAGTGGGCCAAACAGTTGCCTGAAGCTCCACAGGTCAAAATCCCACGTTGCTATCGACACCACGAGGGAGCAGTGGAAAACGTTTCGCTTCATACATTCGTCGATGCGTCACGACTAGCCTATGCTGCTGTAAGCTACATCAGATACGGACACGTGAATGGACAGATCTCAGTTGCCCTGGTTACAGCCAAAGCAAGAGTAACACCGATTAAGTCCGTCAGTATTCCGCGCCTTGAGTTAATGGCAGCAGTACTCGGAGTGCGGTTAGCTGAAACGGTCTCTGAGAAGCTGGAAATTCCGCTAAGTCAACACACCCTGTGGTCAGACAGTATGGACGTGATCTACTGGATCCAGGGTCACTCAAGACGACTGAAACCGTTTGTTGCTAATCGAGTAGCCGAAATTCAACGGAAATCAGACCCAGCTCAGTGGCGACATGTACCAGGAGAACAAAACCCCGCTGATGACGCAACAAGGGGCCTGGACCTGAAAAGTCTATCCGCTAAAAGTCGATGGTTCCAGGGACCTGCCTTTCTACATGAGGGGGAGACATCCTGGCCTTCAGAAAGTCGCCTCCAATTGAGTGATTGCAGTGAAGAAGGTAAACAAGAGCTGGCTAAAATCAATCTCGCGTTTCAATGCAAGCAGTCCCTGCCCTTGTTTGACATCCAGAGGTTTTCTTCCTGGCGTCGATTGTTAAGAGTTACAGCTTGGATCTTGAGATTCATTTCCAGAAGTAAGAGTGCAAGACATCAGAAAAGCCAGGAGACTGGAAACAGGCAAAACGACTCACTGGAAAAAGTCCTAGAACCGGAAGAAATCAGTAATGCAGAGAGGTATTGGGTTCGAGAAACTCAAAGAGAACGTTTTTCGGAGGAATTGACAACCTTGAGAGCAGGAGGAAGCGTCTTGAGAAGCAGTCCGCTTTGGAGATTGTCACCATTTGTGGACAGTGATGGAATCTTACGTGTCGGTGGGAGACTAGAAATGTCCAATCTACCTTACGACGCCAAACACCCTGTCATATTACCGAAGAAACATCACATCTCAAAACTGGTCATCGCCCACATCCATAATCAAGGTCATCATAACCTCGGAGTGAACTTTACGCTTGCTGAATTACGACAGAAGTACTGGATTATCAATGGGAGAGAAGAAATTAAGCGATGGAAACGCGAGTGTAATGTCTGCAAACTTGGAAGAAGACGCAGAGGTGAACAAATCATGGCCCCCCTACCTGAAGCCCGACTTGGCACATCATTGCGATGTTTTGCTCACTGTGGAGTCGATTTTTTGCTGGCCCCTTTGTCATTAAGCTGACGAGAAAGGTGACTGCGAAACGTTATCTGTGCCTGTTTACCTGTGCGAGCACACGAGCGGTTCATCTAGAAATAGCTTACTCACTGGATACAGCCAGCTTTCTTAACGCATTTGCCAGAATGGTCGCCAGACGTGGAAAACCAGAGGTAATGATCAGTGACAATGGCACGAACTTCACGTCAGCTGAAAGAGAATTGCGTGACCTAGTCTCGACTTTGGATCAAACTAAGATCAAGGAACAGGTAGCTCATGACGGAATCCAGTGGCGATTTAATCCCCCGGTGGATCGCATCATGGAGGAATTTTCGAAGCCCTTATCAAGTCTGCTAAAAAAGCTCTACGTGCAATCCTTGGGGAGTCCAGAACTACGGATGAAGAACTACTGACCGCGGTGGTCGAAGTAGAAGGAATTTTGAATTCCCGTCCGCTCACTTATTGTAGCAGCGATCCCAACGATGAGCACGTTTTGACGCCGAACCACTTCCTTTACGGTCAAATGGGCGGACAACTTGCACCCAGGGTCATTGATGACCTGGCGTTCAACCCCAGAAATAGATGGCGATTTACACAAGATCTCATATCCAAGTGTTGGAAGAGATTGATGAAGGAATACCTGTCGGCCCTGAACACTCGAAACAAATGGGTTGAGGAGAAACGCAACATTTCTCCCGATGATGTGGTCCTCGTGGTGGATCCCGGCAACCCACGAGGGCATTGGCCTTTGGGTCGAATTCAAGAGGTTTTTCCTAGCCCTGACGGAAAGGTCAGAGTTGTACGCGTCAGAACGGGAGGCAAAGATTATGTGCGACCAATCACGAAGTTGTGTCCGTTGGAGATTTAAAGAGGACGGAAGGAATAGAACATAGTCCTATTCGAGGGGGAGGATGTTCCCGCGAACGCTCGCTCATTCACACTAGCGCCGTCCGTTGGGACGGGCGAACAAAACACTGCACGCTGTAATTTAGTCTTAACTAATTAATATTCGAATCGGTTGTGCTAGAAGTTAGTTGTCGTTTAGTAGTCGCAGAGTTCGGACTAAAAACAGGACGTTTAGTCGCTGCGTTTTCGTTTCGAATTTGTATAGCTGTAAAATTTCGTATCGTCGAAACAAAGCCTCTGCAAGTTTTTCCCCTAGAGCCGCCATTTTTTTCTTGCTCTAAGTTTGAAAGGGACTGGTAATGTGGTTTCGATTGGCTGAGAATTCCGCTTCCGATTCCGAGTCCGTTCACCCTGTTCTTACTAGATCGGAAGCGACGGAAGCGGAAGCGGAATCGGAAGAAAAAGAAACTCTTCTGATTCTTCTGACTCCGATTCCGTCTAGCTTCTGACTCCGCTTCCGATTCCGATTTTTGATTTACATTGGATCGCAACGCTCCTTGCGCTTCCGATTCCGACTCCGCTTCCGATTCCGTCGCTAATGTGAACCAGCCCTTATGTTTCAAAATGGCGTAAATAGGAAAGGTGCGATTTTCGTCATAGTACCACTTTAAATCGACCGTTTACGAAAATGGCATCGAGCGTTTACGAAAGGGAAATCAGCGCCGCCGACGGGAAAAATGTTTATCTTGTCAAACTTGGGCCAAAATGCTTCGAAGATGGGCGTCAGGACATTTGCAAGGATAAAGCATCTAATTTGGTACCAGCTGCTGGCTACTAAGGCTGAAATTATCCAGAGTTAATTAAGCTGTATTTTCGTTTTGCGTGCGAAACAGAAGATTTTGTAATCTGGAGTTTTTGTTTCTGTTCACTTTCTAAGGGAATATTCAATGCGCTAAAAAGCTATTACGTCTGGCGTCAGCCATGGAATGCACTGACGGTGATAAATAAGAATGTGTTTACTTCGCCAGAAGCAATGGTGGAATTTTCTGGGGAAAAATATAAAACCCTCCGCGCTCGTCAAAAACCCTTTTAACATAAGTAAATTTATATTCGTTTGAAAGGTCAAGGTATTTTTCCTTAGACGTAAACAAAATTCTCCGATTACAAGTCATGCTAGACCCATGCTCTGCAAAGAATGTAATCAGATACGCCTTTCAGCATAATATGTTGAAAGGCAGCGAGAGTCACGTTTCGCGTAATGAAATTCGGTCATTATGTAATGGTAGATGACGGCGGTAACAATGTCACCTTTCATGAGCTAAACGTTCGCACAAAGATTAAAAAATAATAAAACAGCGCGCTTACAAACGCACCGCGGTTCTTGTTAGCTTGTAATTCTGAATCATTGTTATCTGACTCGAGTGAACGGTGAGGTATTCGTAAGCTATACTGAGCACAAACAAGCCAAAATCCCATTTGATGGTTTACTTTTGGGGTAAAGAACTACAATTATTTCAGCGGCTAAGAGTTTCACTGCGACAATGCATCTAAAAATAATTTTGACCTCACGCAGTTTCTCGGGTGACGAGTCGAGCTGTATTCTTTTCAAGCTGAAAACTCAGTACTTTTGAAATGTTAAAGTCCGCTGTTATGGTCTAATATTTTGTCATGGCACTTGATAACCAGCCGCTAGGAGGACTACTATCATACTGTACTTATTTGTTTACCTCATTTTGTTCAGTCTTAACATTTACCCTGAATCACTCGGTTGACAAACATCACTCATCACTGGTACAGTTTAAGGTTTATTGCTAACTTCCCATCTAATACTTTTATTACTTTACCTTATAATAACAAAGTTACCTCCCTATAACATGATAACATGCTATCTCACCACTTGATTACTTAACTAACAAAAATTTCATTCGATTTGCTTATATGTTATTAAGGTACGAGAAATTGTACTTTATCTACCTTTGTTTTGGTTAACTGGTGCTCTAAATTTTCGACGGTTGATATTTTCTTAACGAAAAAATCAAATGGCAGAAAAGGTGTAAGACAATTCTGTTTTCTGCTGTGATTTGTAATTGGCCTAATAACTATGTTTCGTTTTCTACTCTCAATAAAACATCATGATCAAAATAAAGCATCACTTTGAAATTTGGACGACCGCCATCAACCGACTTCTAATTTTGGCACAATCCGAGTCTTTATACTCCTGGATTACCACTAGATTCTACCACAATAAACTGAATGCAATTTTACGGTGTAAACAAGCAGGCTCAGCGCAATTCAAAACAAATAATGCGCCCACTACAAGCTTATTCGCTCTGGTTATTCACTCAAAGGCTCACCTGCAGCTGCACAAGTTCTTACTTAATCAGAAGCGCCTAATCGGAATTGATCAGACACACACAGTATAACAGTACAGTTCTCTCTTTCGCGTTTCGGCTACTGTCCCTCTTCTAAGTCATATAAATGATCGCGTAGTTCAGGTATAACAACTATACCCTTATCGTTTTCTGCCCACTCATCAGGTATATGAAATGCGAAGGCTACGTGTTCCCATCTGCGATACAGAGGGTAAGCTTGTGAACACCTACAAAGACGCGTAATTTCAGTTCCTGTTGCTTGAGGTCTCCAAATCCAATAGCCGGACACCACGTCTTCTGTGGATTCTGAACTTAATGGCAAATCCGGGTACCCTCTAAACATGCCAGCGGCACTGGCTTGGCTGCAAACGAGAACTGCGTGCATTACCTCCTGCTTGTAACCGAAAGTTCCCAGTACTTTGAACTGCACGTCACCTTTGAAATGTTTGCCATAATGAGAACATAATTCGTCTATGTTGTATTTAAAGTAGTGGCTTCCATAGCGCTCTGGATCTGGCTTGAAAGCATCAGAGGTGGCGAACTGGGACTTAAGAGTAAATAGACTGTCCCGTGGATCAATCATGAAAGGTCTCAAAATATCTTCAAGAGCATCACGTACTCCTATGGCATCATTTTCCGTAAACACTGGACTCCACCAGGAGAAGTTCGCTAAGATACTGTCTTCTTGTGCATCTTCATTAATTTTCTTGAAGTCTCCACTGAAGCCCCCGCTTTCAATAATCGCCTCTGCATATTCTGGTTTGGTGAAGTGAGCTAGATTGGTGATACGTACTTCCGTCCCTTGGTGTTTGGATTGTTGCAGAACTTTCCAACGTTTCGGATCGTCATGGTACGGGGAGACAGGATAATTGAAAATGCACTCGTAATCAGAGATGTAGTCGTAGCAGTGTTTAGACCTATAGTTGAGGTACCCTTTGTTCCATGCACTCTGCCATTGATTTTGTGTTATATGTCTTTTAGGGAAAATTTTCTCTATGCTTCCTCCGTTGTTTGCCTGTCCATCAAGCCACTTTATCTCCGATTGCTCGGCCATTTTGTTCATACCTTTTGCGAAGTAGAAGCAAAATTATAGGTCCGCAATGTGTACATGTGTGGTGTTAGATCTTTAGCATATACAGTAGACCTTTTTATCGATACCGTTCCCTGCTAGCAGAGGTCTCTCACGATGAGGCAAAATGAAACGACAGGAGAGAGACCTTTGCCGGCTTCCGACGAGTTTCCTATCACGCATGCGCTCCCGTTTCCTTAACAACAAGTGACGTTTTTGTCACCTGCGACACAACCAAGAGAACCGGTTTGCGTGCATGTCACGTTTTCTATTTGTTATGTAATCAAAGTTCACTTTCTCTCTTTCAGACGGATTTATTTTAATACCGAAGTTACTGAAGTAGTGTCGAGTAATGGTTAATATTTCGATTCCTAAGATTGTATACATTCAATTTTATTTACAAAAACAACGAGTTTCGATTTAAAAACGAGTTCAAAAGACAAGCACACATATGCAAATTCGCTACGCCATGGATTCCCTGCTAGCAGAGGTCACTCACGACGAGGCAAAATAAAACGATCAAAGTGAGAAGTCTCGGGTGCTTACCATTTGTCAAAATGAACCGTTTGGAACGACCGTTAAGTAATGGTAAGGGTTTTTCTAAAATCAGACGAAATAGCGCTTACCATTTGCAATGCGATTTCCCGTAATTGTTTACGGCTGATGAGAGACTTCGAAAGACTGAAACTGGAAAGCGGTTCAGCAAATGGTAAGGAAATTTCCGCCATTTCGCTACACCTCTGGAGGAAGTCTACAATTTCTGAACGAATTTTCCGGAAAATTACTGTTCCATGAGACATTCAACCGAAATTTCCGGATTTTTTTGCTAAATGGTAAGCACCCTTCTATACTCGCGGATCTCGGAAGCCTAATCTACCGTGGGCTCTCTAATTTTCAGCGTACAGTCTAACAAGGCACGCGCATTACACATTAAACGAAACCGGTTTTGAAAACCGGTAAGTGTCGACCAGAAATTTGGTCGGCGGCTTCATCAATCAACTCGTCGGAAGCCGGCAGAGGTCTCTCTCCTGTCGTTTCATGTTGCCTCGTCGTGAGAGACCTCTTCTAGCAGGGAACCGATAACGCGCCCATTTTAAACTTATTTATTTGAAGCATATTATGGGATTCCCAGGGTGAAAGCACGCTAAAGGTTTGCGTGACGGGATAAATAACTTAGGTATACGAATATGTTTCAATGTCCGTCATCGTCATATCGATACTGACTTCTTGCATGCCAACCAGTTTACCAGAACCAACGGAAAAGCAAGATTCTATCGATTAAGAGCTTTTCCTTTCACAGTTCTCGCTGCAATTCAGTAAGCATCCTCTTGCTATTTTATAGTGCTACAAAGCGGCAAATGTAGCCGGGAAACATGGTACCTTTGAATCTAAATATATCAAGCATCCATTGGTGATAATAGTATCACGATCTTTGAATTATTTTCGAAATTTTTTCAACGTTCAACGCATTCTGAACAGTCCTTCGTGTTTTCATCTGTTTGATGACTCAAAACACTTTAAAGAGGAATACAAATTCATAACATATGCAGGGTTGTTCAAAAACATTGTCAGAACATCTGTGAAAGAGGGGAAAAATCTGTATGAAAGCCGTCATGTTTCTCATATTGAATACAATCATATATCTGACTGCACGAAGTTTTGTTACGTTCGTGGAATAGTATCGCAAACCAGAACCGGAGAAAACCCGTACAGTGTTTGGGTTTGCCTCAATACTATACTATTTTGTGTAACGTAACTTCCGCTCGATCATAACCCTTTGGAAAAATAGGTCCGCACTGCGTACTTGTTTGTACGTGTCGCCCTTTTTGCTTTTTCAATTTTACGGGTTGAGGAAATTAAACTGAGCTGCTTATTGGAAACGGGCTTCTTTATCGTGTGCTGTTCCATACCATTCTTCCTCGCGTTTTTTGCCACACGATCTCTACGTCTTCCCCGTTTACGCCTGTGAGCAGGCTATATTCGCGTTCGCGTTCGCGTTATGCTAAATAAAAACTATCGTGCTACATAAAATCCCTGGGTATAGGGTACCGATTTCAGCGATTTGGGTAGATCTAAAAATAAATATTAATGTAAATACAAATGAGCTGTAAACGAGGAGACGTTGCCGAACGGGAGGGTGCCCCCACAATGCTGATTTATTACCTGTTTTACCCATGAGAGCATGATAAAAGGGAAAATTCATTGATTAAATCTGCAGGAGAAGGGGTTCGCAGGAGAAAGACAGAGTCTTACAAATAATGATATGCATTCGACCTGGAAATTATCAGATAATATTGTTATAGTTTTGCCTTTTGATTGCCACGGTAGGGCTTTGAGTTGTAAGATGTCTCTGTTCTCCTCTTTGTGTTTCACTGAAGTTGATAAGATCTTGTAAAGAAAACCAGGTGTTGAAAGCACGAACCTGAGAGACATGAATTGATCCTTGTCGACCTTATTACATTACAGCAGGTAACTTGTCAATACTATTTAAATATTTTAATAACTTTAAAACACTTTTCAAAGAAAATTAAGCTTTTTAACCTCATTATAAAACACAAAAACATTTGTGCAATCACTATCGAGTAATTTGAGAAATTTTAATTAGAAAATATTATTTTAGTTATTTGAAGTAATATTCTAATCTTCAACCTTTCCCCCTACAATGTTTGTATTTTACCTCGAAATTCGTTAAAAAAACAAGCTAGTTATTCTGGAAGCCACTTGCAAGTAATTTTAGATAGTGAGAGACTAGGTAGGGTTTACGTTTAGAGTGTTACGTTTTCAAAGGGTGCGCGTCCATTTCATGCATGCTGTAATTTGAAGAAAATGACGGTTGAATCAGGGACATAAAAAAATTGTAGGGTATAGATTTTCCTCCGTATCATTCATTTGCCTTATAAGTAATCTCATTGTAACCCATTATTAGTGTCAACCAAAGCATCATTTCATTCCACATTTTGTGTTCCGTAACAACTTGTTTCAATTTTGGCATGAAAAGTTAAAGCGTCTTGGCTCTGAGAATTGTAGCAAACTTTCCACTTGTCTATGAAGGAAAGGTGAAGAAGACTATTTTCCCCAAAATTTCGTTTACGTATGAAGAGCAACAACAACTTGCTACATGGTAAGTTTCATCGACTTTTATTTCCATTTTTAGCAAATTTTCAGACCTAAACTTCGCCTCATATGTTCTCTATATTTACCCATGTTATGCCACGTGACATACACAGTGAGCCTGGGCTACCTATGTTTTCTCTGCAAAACTCACGTGCATGCTTTTGGCGACAAACGAAGTCTAAGTCTTCTTTTGAAACGCAGTGGACGTATAAATAAAGGTAAATTACACAATGCATTTGTACATTGACCTTTCATCGACACACATGCCGCTAAATACAGGAATTGCTCCCTATAAAAGGGATAAGCCATGACGCCATGATGTTGATGCCACGAAAGTCTCGTTGCCGAATGATGACGTCATGAAAATTATGATACCTTAGTTTCAGTCGCAATGTGAACAGGAGAAAACATTCATTCCTCCTCTGCCGCCGTACTATAGATAACCCTAACACAAAATCTAAACCTACTATAGCCGCAGAACATTTCCTGTCCTCTCCTAACCATACTGCTAACGACATGCAAATAATCCCCATTTAAAAAAGCATCTAACTCAGACTCTATTCGTAAGGCCAGGGAGGCTTTTTTAATTCAAAAAGGTAGACCAATTGATCTTCATATCATGATCTGAACATCCGCGAAGAAACATTTTAATTGTTTCCTTTTATTATGTTATTTTATTATTTTATTTCACCATATGCTTATCTTTAAAGTGCCACTAACCCCCCAAATGTTTGTTCCCTAATATAAATTTCCTTTTTCTCCTGATCATCACTGCGAAAAAATTATCGTTGTAGCTATTTTTGTTAATTTTCTACGAATTTTCAAAGTTTATAATTTTGCACATTTCCATGTTCACGACCGAGGAATAGCGGAAAATGGGACGAGTTGGCTTCTGACGTCATTTCGGGAATAACAGTGTTTTGTTTCTGAGAAGAATATACATGCGAGCATGCAATAGTGTGTGTCAAAATCGTTGCAGAATGTAAGGAATATGTGTTGTTGGAGACTGTAGCAATACAGCATACGCAGGATAGAGTATTCCTCTTTATTCGACCAGAAACGAGAAAAAGACCAAAAAAGTGGGCTGATCTGTGCGAAGCGAAAGTCGGGGAGCCGTCGGGGATTTCTTCTATCCCGGGTTCACCGCTACGATAAAAACATAAAGCTTTTCATGGCCTGTATATTCTTTTCTATCTCTAGTGGAAAGCTTGACATTTTCATGGTACTGCATACGACACAAATTTGGGATAAGCTGGAAGCCATCTGACTACTCCAAGCGCAAGAACCGAAAGCGATCGATCCTCCGTGAAATCACAAGGTAAACTAAACGTATGGGGTCTTTTTTTTACTCGAAATAGACACATTTCTAAACGAATAGTAAACAAAATCTGCGTCCTACAACGAAACGATTAGGATTGTTGAGTCTTCGAATTAACTGGTAAACTAGATATGTATTTTGTGGATCTCGCACACCGGAAGCCGTAATCCGACCGTGTATCTCAATAGCCATACCGAATACAGAATTGTTTTGTTCTTTGTGCTTCGTCTTTGAGAAACGAAATATATCTAAATTCCAAACTTAAAATGGATCAAGCATTTATAACTATGTGAGAAAAGTGAATCAAACGATTAAGATTCAACTCTAGAGCTACCGACGGAGTTCGTCGTGCTGAAAGATTATTAGTCCACCGAAATGCAAACTAAAAAGCCGAGAACTCCCAGGTTATTAGCGTACATAAAATGGACATGTCATTCAAAATAACAGTGAAGTAGAAATGTATTCATTTAACTGATACTATACTGAACCTCTTTTCAATATCCTAACGAAGGATTTGCCATGATTTAGTGGTATGAAATATGCAAATTTGTGTAGCTTTTGTTCGTGCATAGTAAAATTACACAGTAATTGACTATGCATGTACTCCGGTCGTGCGACAGTAAAATGAAGCTAAAATTTACCTCGCCTTTGGACATTGTTTGCCGACATCTCTGCTTATTTCTCATGTTAAAACTGTTTTCAATCAGTGATCTGGCGAAGTAGACAGAAGTGGACTACGACTGCAACGCATTTTCATTTGTATTGTGGGGGAAATTAGTGTGTGAATCTAAAAATGTTGACACTCCGAAATATGCACGTTACCGACTCTTCGTGTCCATTAACATCTTTATAACTCTTTAAGAGCTGTACGTTAACTCTACTGTCCTTACTTGTACCGTTGTAACCCAAATGGACCGGCAAATTGTCAATCCTGATCCTGGCAAAAATTACAACGCGGCAATTTCCGCTGGCGACCCGCACTTCGAAATGGAAAAAAAAAAGAAATTTTCATCGCTGTCGTCCAAATCATAGCTAGACTCCAAATTGTAATGCTAGATGACATAGTTCTTTCACGTAAAAATCTTGTTCGATTTCGATAAAATACGAATGACAAATAACTCAACAATGTTTCGATAGCTCTCTAAGCTCAGTCGAAAGTCTCTGAGTGTTTCAGCTCGGTTCCCGAAGTGACTTCACTAGTAGCCCGACCCAGATCCCACTTTGCGCGGTCGTGAACATAGAAACTACGTGTTCAAACGCCTGTAAAAACGCAAGGATTTTATCATTCGAGATATTTTTTTCGCTAATGAAATCAGGGAAACTAGGAGATTTTATTAAAGGAAAAAAATTGGGGGAGGGGGCTAGTGGCACTTTAATGTTCACTGTCAATTAGTTTTATGTATTTCCGGTACGTAATACGGATATGCTACATAAAAACACGTCCCAATGTAAAAATCTCATTGTACCTGGTTTGGCCAGCCGAAATATAGTACACCTTCCAAAAAAAACCCATAATAACGCTAATGTATCAAAAACATATTTTAATAAATATGTATTGTAAGCGCCACAATAACCTCCAGTCGACAATCGAGAACACTAGACAAGATTATTATTTTCATCCAATTATCTAGCTGCGAAATAATTTTGTTCTTTTTAAAACGTTATCGAAGAAATCATTGGTTAACTACAGATTGCGTGAGAGACTGCGCCGGCATTGGCTGATACGGATTTGTGTTTGAAATGTTTGACGCAATTCTCGCTTTCCTCTAACAAGTTGAACTGAAATGACGTTGCATATCGCAGCGCAATTTTCCAATACCAACTTGTTCACAGAGAACCCTCACATCCGTTTAGAATATGAATAAAAGATCAAATTACCTTTATCGCGCGGTTTTGTGTTTTGTGGCCGCCATTTTGAAATTTTAATACCCGCGCGCAGTAAATTGTGCGGTCTGCTAGTGCGAGGGTCTGGAACCCAGATTACGGAAATCGCTCAGAGCCTGCTCGGAGATCTAATACTTAAATCACAGCGTTTCGAATTTCGCATTAGTTCGAGGGGAAATCTACTTCGCAATTTGCTGAAAATTACTCTGTGGGATGAGGAAGCATTAAGCTAAATATATCTAAGCTCATTTAGCCCAGACATCCAGAAGGTCTGCGATATTTTGGCGTTATTTTTAACTACCCGCTTTCGCGCTGTCTCTGCCAGTTGGGGGCCACGGAAGTCAGAAATGCTACAAGTTGATTGACAGGTTCGAAGCGGAAGTCATAGTGTCGCTTGTTCTGATTGGTCAGTTTTAATACCGGAAGTTTGATGATTGTATTCCGGAAATAGAACGCTGCCAAAGACCAAGGCCAAGGCCAAGGCCAGATCTGATTCATGACGCCACAGTGGCGGGAAGATTTCGAGAACTTTTAATTTGGAAGAGTTCTGGAATTTCACGACTGTTATGTTATAATAAATCTTTTTCTCCGGACAACATAAAGCAGGTAGTAATTGTAGAATATTCTGGCGATGTTAATCAACTGTAAGGTAATGTTATGATTTGAGACAGCGAGGATTTCGTCAATTGGCGACTATTTCGGTCTTGCGATTCAGATCAGCTTAAAAATTATGTTGTCGTTCGTTTGCCTCTAGCGGTTTAACTGACTGTCAAAACAAAGTGCTATATGTCGTTTTCGCTGGCCACAATACCTTTATTGCTGTGATCGCCGGTAGTGGGAAGTCCGTTCTCATAAAGCAAATTTCACTGTGTGCGACGAATTAAAAACGGTTTACGTAACAAGCACGACTGGACGCGCAGCGAAAGTTTTGAAAAAAAAGCCAAAACAGCGGGAATTGGTGGCTGGCATGAACCTAAAGAGGTATGTTTTGTCGGTTCTTACTTCGGGTAGAAGACACAGTACACCAAACAAAAGAACGACGCTAAACAAACCTATTGTCTCTATTGTTTTCTTCGTTCATCTACATCTACATCTACATCTATTTTGTCGGCAGCAACTAAGTACAGTTACCACGCCAACATTAAATAAAAAAATAAATAAATAAATAAATAAATAAAAATAGTATTTATATACAAGTTGCAATAAATAAAAGTGGTATGAATGAATAAAAATGAAATGCAATCAAGTAATTAAATAGAACTAATCAAGTAAATATTGTTTGAGCTTAGCCTTAAAGTCAGATAGTGAGCTAGCATTAACTACATCCCATGGAAGCTTGTTCCATTCTCTAATTGTTCTAGGATAAAACGAAAACCTATGGGCATCTTTGTTTGAGTGTTCAATAAAATATTAAAATTATGAGTTCCGCGAGTACGCTGTTCAGAAGCAAGGTTAATGAACTTCGCTTTGTCCACCTCAATTAAGTTATGTGAGATCTTATACATAGTAGTAAGACGAGTCTGTTGTCGGCGTAGAGCTAGAGAATCCCAGTTAAGATCTTCGATCATGGCAGAGACACTTGCAGTCCATCTGTAGTCTCCCTTACAAAAGCGAGCAGCACATCTCTGTACTCTCTCTAACTTATCTTTTGTCCTTTTGTCTTCTATTGTTGTACGTCAGCTGTGTCTTCTACACGAAGTAAGAGCCGTTTTGTCTGGCTGTTTTTTTTTGTTTCAGAAAAATATGTGTTTAAATAAATATGTGCACGCTGCTGGTGTACATGAACGTAACAACATGGCAATGCACGAAATTCGTAATGATCACACAATTGCATACAATGTCATGTGGGGTGAAAGTCGCTAAACCATCAAAGCCTCTCTTTTTGCCATGCACATTTGGTGAAGAATTTTGTAATTCAAACATTTTCATTCAGCTTCTTCCTTTAGTGACTTTAACCGCCGAGGATGATGGATGCAAATGTTGATCGTGTAAACGTGGCCAGTGGTTCCACTGCCCTTTAAATTTTCACAAATCAAGTTTGAAAAAAGATTAAGTATACACAAATGCTTACATTACAAGCGATAAATTTTATTCCATTTTCCCCTGAATTACCTACTTTCGGCCGACTTTGCCCGTGTTTTCACGAGAGATGTCTACCTTGGTTTTGTTTTTACTTTACTGAAGTGAAGTTTTTAGTCGTGTAAACACAATAATAAACCTCGGTAAATGGCGGCAAAATCAAAAGTAGTTAGTGAGAGAGGGGTTTTGGCGCATGTGGGATGCGGGCGCATTTTGCTTTTAAAAAGTAAAAAAATTAGATTTGCTTTATTTGCTTACGGGTTAAGTCACAAAGAAAAATAAAAATGACGCTCAAGATACTTAAAAAAAATATTATATACTGTTATATAAATGGAAGCTTATCTAAATACCCCAGAAATGCAAATGTTAAAGAAAGAAAATTACAAAGAATACAGAAAGAGATATCATGTATTTAGACTAAAGACAACAGAGTGGTATTGTGTTATTTGTAATAATGGAAAGAACTATAGATTAGGTGGAAAATGGACTCATTTAGGAAGCAAAAAACATGAGAGAAACCTTTTTAATAATGAAAATTTGATAGAATTAGAAAAATATAATTAAGAAAAAATAAAATTAAAAAAAAAATGACACACTATTATATAATTGAAAATGATAAAATCTCAGAAAAAAGCTCTTAATTCATATAATATGGATGTAATTAATAGTTATATATTGAATCAACCAATTAAAAAGATAATTATTAACCCATTATTTCAAATTGGTGGAAGACCTAGTTTTAAAAGATCTAGATTACCAGAACCATTACAACCAACACCATATGTTCCACCAAAACAAAAACCAACACCAAAACCAAGAATAAAAAGCAAGAGACCAACACCAGCACCAAGAAATATTACTCAAAGACCAACACAAACACCAACTTTTATTCCAAATGCAATAATAAAAGATGTTAATCAATTTATAGAAAAAATAAAACCATTTTATAAACCAGAAGCAATAGAAGCATTTAGAAAAGAATTAAAAGATAAAGAAAATCAAATAGAAGTAATTAAAAAATTAGATAAAGCTTTTGGTAATTATGCATTATCTGCAGAAATATATATTTTTGATAAAAAAGATCCAAGAAATCAATTAAATAAAGTTTATAATTGGATTGAAAAATTATTACTTGATTATTTAAATAAAAATAGAGGACTAAAATTTAGTATTGCAATTAAAATATTATTTTATAAACGTAAATTTAATGAAAATGGTGAAGATATTAGAGAATATATTGAGGGTTCATTTAGTAATATTGATAATCCAGAAGTTGTAATAAATACTGAAGAGATAAAAGATAATTATAATTTTATTGTAGAGATTATATTAGAAAAAATATCAAAATGGCTATCTGGTGGGTCTGGTTTAATAATAGAGGAGATAAAGAGTAATTTTATTAATATTGCAAAATATACACCAATTGGTGGTGGAACATATTTACCATTACCAAAAGAATTACAAAACTCTCAAAAAGGTTTGATTAATATTAAAAATAAAGATGATTATTGTGTTATTTGGAATTCAATAAGGCAAGATAATCCAAGAGATAAAGATCCACAAAGAATTACACTAAAAGATAGAAGTTATTTTAAAAATTATGATTTAAAAGGAATTAATTTTCCTTGTAAAGTAACTGATATAAAGAAGTTAGAGGATAGAATAAATAAAAATATTAATAT
>JAEMPF020013908.1:21244-36487 GCA_022496165.2 Catalaphyllia jardinei | reverse complement strand
GAGGGCCGGGGTGCTATTTTTGTCTGACCCCTCACCTACAGACCTACCCGTCATGGTTAGACCTACCAGGAGTACAAGGTTCCCGCCGATACAGCTCTGAGAATAATAAGGGCACGCAAGCCTCCCTGCCACGACAAGGTATAGCACCAGGGAGGATATAAGGCGCAAAGCAAGTACAAAATGTGACTCATTTGTACTACAGAAAACCGATTAAACAGGTTACTTTAGGTCAAACTTGTTCTCCAAAGTGAGAGTAACGTAAAACAAAGCGTTCTTAAATTGGACATCTCTTCAGTATTAGACGCTTCAGTGTGTGATATAATAGACTTTATTTCTTGAGCTTTGTATTTTGATTCACACTGTAGGCTCGCCGACATAGTGGCCAACTGTAAAAAATATATAGTGATATTGTTAAAAAAGAAGAGTAAAACAAACAAACAAACGAATGTTGTGCCGCGTAGCACTATGAACACAAATGGTGGAACAGAGAATTAACTTTGAAGTGTAATTTAAAGTGCCAATAGAACCCATGAATAACCTGGGCGCTAGCCCTAGTAAAGGGAATCAGGGAATCACACGAGGTAAAGAAAAAATCTTTTGACCTCGGTGGGAATCGCACCCACGACCTCCGGATTAGATCTACCGTTACTACGTCGACTGAGCTACGAAGTCGGACAGAGAAAGTGGGGACGATTTAGGTGGTGAATCACGGCGAAGAGAAGTAAGGGTACATATGAATGTTGTGCAGCTTAGCACTATGAACACAAATGGTGGAATCTTTTGACCTCGGTGGGAATCGAACCGTAACGGTGGATCTAATCCGGAGGTCGTGGGTTCGATTCCCACCGAGGTCAAAAGAGTGTTTCTTTACCTCGTGTGGATCCCTGATTTCCTTTACTAGGGCTAACGCCCAGTGGGTTTTTCATGGGTTAAATTAGCACTTAAATTTACACTTGAGAGTTAGTTCTCTGTTCCATTATTTTAGCACAAAGGCCAATGACGCCTGGCAGTGAAAGCCAGGTCCAGCTGGAAGCTGCCAGGCCGACGACCATCATCTCCCCGAGGACGACTGCTACCATCGGAACGTCGAACGTACGAATAATGTAAGAGACTGGCAAGACACCCCAGGTGGCCTCAGAGACGAAGAACTAGAGACCTTTAATCTTAGGAATAAGATAATCGCGACGGACGGGCTCTGGTCAGAGGATGATCACAGGAGAGTTGCTGCTGTTTCAGGGCATGAACGATAAAATGCTCCTTACATCCAAGTGTGGCTCTGATGCTGTCCAGGACAGCTCAGAGGGCACTAATTGGATGGGAGGAACACGGCCCACGGATCATCTCATTAACCTTCCACACAAAGGGTAGGAGAATTAACATGGATAAGATCCAATGCTACGTCCCAACGAATCATATAGTGATGACCAAGACAAGGAGGAGTTCTACAGCAGACTGTTAACCATTATCCAAGATCGCCCAGAACGAAACATTATCAATATAATGGGAGATTGTAATGCCAAGTTCGGCAGTAATAACAGGGCCTGCGAGGACACCATGGGGTAGCAATGTCTAGGGAAGATAAATGACAATGATGAGAGATTTGCTGACCTATGTGCCACAAGCAATCTAGTCATAGGAGGTAGTTTCTTCCAACGCCGAAGGATACACAAAGAGACTTCGATATCAACAGACTTGCAGAGAGAGAATCAGATTGACAAAATGTGCATCGGGAAGAGATTTTGAAGAATTCTTCAAGATGTGCGTGTCTGGCGAGAGGCATATATGGCTTCAGACCACCGTCTCCTGATTGCACGGTTGAAACTCAAACTGAGGAGAAACTGGACAGAGAGGACAAACCAACGCTTGGGGTATATCACCTTTATTCTTAATAATACCAACAAACAGCATCACAATTCAGCATCACACTCTCCAATAATTTCCAGGCTCTGGAAGAGCTGATGGAGGAGGAAACCATTGACGTAAGGTGGCAGAGAGTGAAGAGATTGGTCACATCGACACACAATGAAGTGCTGGGTCCGAGGAACCCCAACCCCAAGGGATGGATTTTCACAGAGACACTGACTAAGATTGAGGAAAGGAAAGCCAAAAAGACGGCTGTTAACAGCCGAACACGAACCGCAATCGCAACTGAACACGAACACGAGCTGTAAAAGCTAAGGCACAAGAGGGGTGCAAAGGGGTGCACAGGAGTGTCAAAAGGAGCCTTAAGGCAGACAAACGCGCAGCTATCTGGAGTCGCTGGCATCAGAGGCTCAAGAGGCAGCTTATCATGGAAATACGCGGGACCTTTTTGATACCATAAGGAACCTATCGGGAAAATATAGCAAGCCAGAGAGGCAGGTGGCAGAAAAGAATGGGTGATCAATATCTGATCTAGTAGGGCAGACGAGGAGATGGGTGGAGCATTTTGACCCCCACGGACCCTCCGGACATTCAGCTAGCTGACAGATGAAGTGCACCGACAAAGGAGGAGATTCAAATGGTATCAAGCAGCTGAGAAATGGCAAGGCTGCGGAACCTGACAACATCCCAGCAGAGTCACTGAAGGTGGACATCAAGACAAACGTGGAGCTGCTTTACCCCCTTTTCAATAAGATCTGGGAAGAGGAGCGGGTACCAACAGAGTGGAGAGGGGATTACCTCATCAAGCTCCTCGAAAAAGGTGATCTCAGATCCTACTCCAATTACAGAGGTATAACACTGCTGTTCATTCCAGGAAAGGTGTTTAACCGAGTTTTCCTGAACAGGATGAAAGATGCCATAGACCCACAGCTTCACGGGCAGCTAGCTGGTTTCCGTAAAAGTAGATCTTCGCCGACCAAATCGCAACGATGCGTATTATTCTGGAGCAGTCCCTGGAGTGGAATTCATCTCTTTATATCAACTTCGTGGACTATGAAAAAGCATTTGACACCGTGGACCGGTAGACCCTCTGGAAGCTACTGAGACACTACGGAATACCAGAGAGGAGAACCAATATCATCAGAAACTCGTATGAAGAAATAAACAGTAGGGTGGTCCATAGACGGCACCTCACTGCTGCCTTTGAGGTAGGAACTGGAGTGAGGCAAAGATGCCTGCTTTTCCCTGTTATGTTTCTTCTGACGATGGACTGAGTAATGAAGCCATTTACAGCCCAAGGGCGAAATGGCATCCAGTGGACACTTTGGAGGCAGCTGGATGACCTCCACTATGCTGACGACCTGGCCCTTCTTTCGCACACACGACATCAGATGCAGGAAAAGACCAGCGCTGTTGCAGACGCCTCGACAAGTTTGGGCCTTAACATCTAGTCTTGAATATCAACAAAGTCACAGATACTCCCATTATGCTAGAGGGTGAATCACTGGATGAGGTGGAGAGCTTCACTTACCTAGGGAGCATCGTAGATAACACTGGGGGACAGAAGCTGATGTAAGAGCTCGGATTGGCAAGCCAAGAGCAGCTTTCCAACAGCTCTAGATTGTCTGAAGATCATCACTCCTCGGCACCAGCATTAAAATCAGGGTCTTCAACACCATCGTGAAGCCTGTATTGCGCCGTAGAGCCGAAACTTGGAGAACGACCGTCGCCACTGTTAAAAGAATCCAGACTTTCAATAACCCCCTGCCTCAGATTTCTTAAGATACGCTGGCCAGACATCATCAGCAACCAAGACCTGTGGAAACGAACGAGACAGCAGCGTATAGAAGTTGACATCTTTCAAAGACGCTGAAAGTGGATCGGCCACACCCTTCGGAAGTCCTCATCTAGCATCACAAGGCAAGCCCTAACTTGGAAACTTCAGGCAAAAGGAAGAAAGGAAGACCAAAAAAAAGAGGCGCCGAGACCTAGAGGCAGACATGAAGAGAAATGGCTACACGTAGGCATAAATGCAACAACTGGCCCGGGACCGTGATGACTAGAGAGTGCTTATTAGTAGCCTTTGCCCTAGATAGGGCTACAGGCAATGATAATGATAATGATTGCGCCTTATATGTACTTGATTAATAAATGACAGCTACAGATTGGTGTACAGCGCTCAAAATGGTTGATGTTCTGAGACTGAAAAACGTCCCCTAGAAGCATTTATAGAGGTTTTTGTGAGATCTTATTGGTATTTAAAAATTCTCTCCACATTGCACCCACCGTTAAGCGACTGTAACTCAAAAGAACACCTTATCTTAAATTATGCTTGAGCATTCAGACTATTGCTCAATTTTTATATGACTGAGTGATAATACGAACACGCAAGCAATAATTTGCACTGCAGTTCAAATTAAAAAAAAGAAGTAACGATAAATTTGCCTGCCCCAGCCAATCACAAGATAGAAAGTTGGTAGAGCATCGCACCGGAATTCGCGGGGGTCACGGGTTCGAGTCCCGTTGAAGCCCTGAATTTTTTCTCAGGCCTCTTCTTTCCAATTGCTTGAATTGGAAAGTTTACTTCATAAGTTCATCAACAATCTATGTCCCATAACCTGTGTAAATGTTTGTTCGCGCCTATAATCTTCAGAATGTTTGTTGTTACTTGTACTTAAGTAAAAAGGAAAAAGTACAGGGATTACAGCAAGGTTTAAAAGGACTATACCACGCCATGTAATTCACTATACCTGCAAGAGTAAAGATTTAATTCTTGAACTGAGATGAAAGCAACCGCTCTACTGATACCAGCACTGTATAACTTCCAGTTACATCGAACATCATGGTAACTTGTAGTAGTGAACTCTATTTGGCCAAAGCTCTCATTTAAAGTTGTTGAACAGCCTTGAAGAAACGAGGGAAAATCTATTTAGTTTATGATTGGAATGGAGATTGTTAGGACTTTGTGAAAGTTGCTGGTAATAGTGTACAAATGTCTACAAATAACCTAACATAATATGACCGAAAAATAAGATAACTCAGACCTTCTGTATCGTACGCAGATGATACAAATTATATTCCTCGGTGCACTTCTGAAGGGAAACATTTGTATTGCACTTGCTTTCAAAATTGTTTCACGGTGTCACGCAAGTAACAGATATTAAATAAGACAACATTCCAAAACATACCTGTGATCGCGTATTTATAGGTTGACCATGGTCCTACTCCTTTGGAATTGAAAGCAGCCACTGCGACGAGGTACTCGTGTGCGGGTTTAAGTCCTTTCAAGTTGGCTTGCGTCGAGAAAGGACTACTTGTATTGACGCTTTTATACGTTGACCAAACAATGTTGTAATCTCGGTAGAAGATTTTGTACCCTAAGAGTTTACCGTTAGCGTACTGCTGGGAAAGAGGGTTCCATTCCACCAGAAGGTCGGATGTATACTCAAAGCTTGTCAATCGAAGACCATTTGGTGCTCTACTAGGAACTGAAAAAGAAAGCCCACAGGAAGTTCTGTTGCTATGACATTCTGTAAGCTAAGTAACAATTGGGTTGAAGTTTTACTCACCTGCTTCATCTGTCATAACTAAGACTTCTGTACTTTTAAAAGGCATTCCATTGCCATCCACAGCTACAGCACAAACTTTATACTCGCTGTACTCATCCAGTTCAGTTATCTGTGATGCTGTTACATTTCCAGCCACCATTTGGCCAGTCGACTCGCTGCTACTGTTTATCTTTCTGACAAGAGCAACATAAAAACGAATTCCACTGTTGAGAACTCCAGCTGGGCTCTTCCAGCTTATCCCAATACTTCTTGCTGTTGTTTTTACGACGGTTACGCTCCAACCAGCCAGGAGGGAGGCTGCAGCACAATTTTTTGCTCAAAGTTAATAACATTAATCCAACAACATCAACAACAAAAATATGAATAGCCAAATAACTTAAGCAACAAACAGATGAGCATTTTTTGTTAGTGTTTGAAATGATTCAAACTGACAAGGATAGAAGATCCTATGTTTGGTTTCTTTTTGCATGTTTCAGTGCCCGTGATTAGTAAAAAAAAATCAATTAGAGAAACATTTGCAGGTGCTTGTATCTACAAAGGCAACCACATGAGGTGTATCCCTTATTTTTTGAAGCGGACACAGCCGTTCATCACAGGCAGCAAAGTTATTTTCCCTACCTGAATTCAGAGATTTCTTCAGGGCGCCATAAGATATTTTAACATAGCTCCGTTGGCTGCTGAGAGAGACCTGTATCGTAATATTCTCCGAGTCTTCAAAGAAAATTTGCTGCAAACTTGACCTCTTGTTAGAGGAAGTGGAATTCCATCCATTTTGGGCAAAAACCTCGGTACCATTTCCATCAAATATTTTCACGTATTCACTGTGAAAATATGGAGGAAAGTTTATTAAGGCTTACACATGGTACAAAATAACTTCGGTCTATTGTTATTTCGAGCTCCACGTGGTGGAGAGAAATGAAATTAGCTTAGCTGCATTCGCGAGAACACGATTTCGTTACTAAAAAGTGGTTGGTATAGTGTGATCCTCCACCAGCTCTTTACACAGCTACCCTCACCCCGACGATCACTATAAATATTTCCATCCCACGTATGACTTGTTAATTATGAGATTTGACGATCATAAATGACTGTTTAAAAAGTTCTGAGCCAAGATAATGTATTAAAACAAACAAACAAAGCAAGTTATGTACCTGCCGTAACCACTGACGTTCATGTGGTGGATGGAAACAATGCCAACTGCCTGAGGTATCCCAGCATTCCCAATTATCCAGTTACAGTATGGGTCAAATTTACTCGAGTAACTGATATCCAGTCTCCCAAAGGACTGATTTAGGTTCCGAATACACTCTATAAATAAGAAAGAAAATGAACCCGCCAATTAATATCTGTCGATTGCTATGCGTTATTTGCATTTGATTGATGTTATGATTTTGGTTAGAAAGTAAAACATTGTAGTATAGCCTTAGCACCTTCTCACACTCATTAACAATTCTAATTTTAAACAAAGCAAGTCATGAGAGTGTCGGTGTTTGGACATTAAATCTTTGTTTGCAATCTTTTTTCTGCTTAGTACTTTTAGTCTCGATTAATAATTTTTGTTAAACCTTCGAGGTAATAGTTCACCACATTTTTTAACACCTTCAGGTTCGTCAAAAATATGCCACTGCGGGCCGACGAACTCAACTCGGTGTTAAGAAATGCGGTAAAACACGCTCTGTCATGTATTTATACCTGATGTTATGAAAACCGGGTCGGCAAACCTTAACTTTTTGTGCAACTTTTCACAACTTCCCCTGTCCAATATTTGCCTGTTTACTGTGTTGTTCGCGGCTGATATCGGTTCTTTGTTCGCCGTTTTTGCTTGCTTTCTGGTCAGGGATTTGTGTCGATGTGGATCTAAACATAGTTACTCCCCGCCCCTATGTTCTTGTCCATACTCACAATTCTCTCTTTACTACAAGCGACACTTATTTGAAATCAGTGCGCGCCTAAAGCTGGTTTCGGTGCCGTTTAGCAGTTTACGTTTAGATATTGGTCACCCTGAGAAAATATCGTCCACTATTATATGGCTAGTGTTTGTAGGCCATATAACGCGCGCTCTGATTGGCTAATTGTAGCTTAACGCTAGGGCATTCTTCTCACGTAATGCCTACGGGCCGATTACGGATTATGCAACATTGCGACATTTCTTTTATTTACATTGAAAATCGTTGTGATACAAGACGATGAGTAACGATTAACATTCAGAGAGTTAATTATATTGCTATTTTAAGGGAAAAAATGAAGTTACATCGGCAAATTACGAACGAATTAATTGGTCAGGAAGAAATTGAAATGTTCATAAGCTTACATTTAAGAGCAAAACCACGAAAGGAAAGGAAAACTGCCAGTGAAATTAAAACATCTCAGCGATATTTGTCGTCAATAAACGGAGTAAGCACGGTAGACGTTTTGGACTTACCGGCTGCTTTCCTTGACCACTTATTGGCAAAGTCTTTCTGTGTGGCTTACACGAAGTGTAATGCCACATTATGATATCACCTGATTTATTTATTTATTTATTTATTTATTTGTCTACGAGAGTCTAGCGCCTGTCACGTGGTTTAGTGTCTGCGGCGAGCTAGTAATCTTAGTTGTAAGCTTGGGTTCAAGTAATTTTTTTCAGGTGATCGTATCACGAGCTAGTTCTCTTGGCACAAGCCAACAGACACAGACCCAGCTTGTGTTATAAGTGCAGATTGTGCAAGAGCGTTTACGCTCTTACACTGGTTGAATCTTCGGTACGGGTTGTAATGTTTTTGTTTTTTACTTTATCCAGTAGCGCACAAATTTGCGGAACTCAAAATATTTTATGGAAACTAGGGAAAGAAACGAGGAAGGAATGGGGATCGATCGCATGTTCCAGTAATTTCTAGCGCGGCAGGAAAAGAACTCAGTAATTTCTAGCGGGCTAGGAAAAGAAATAGACTGCTCGCAGTCTATGAGAACATATGGTTTGTACATACAAGTTTAGGTCGATAAGCATGTCCCACACGCGATAGGTCAAGGGTTTGGTATCGGATAAACTTGTGCAAACAGGAACTGCTGCAAAAAAATTGATAACAGCTTACTTTAAATAAAACAACAATTAATTTCCGGTGAAGTACTTAGCGCTGAGACACAGTGTCCTTTAAGATAACAAGGTGTTTATTTCAAGGAGAAACAATGAAACAATGATAATACTGTTTCTTGTTTCTCCTGTTTTGAAGTTTGCGTACGTTGTTGATGTACTTTAATTCGTCATTTATTTAAAATATTGAAGGTAAAACATTTATTTTCAGTAATATAATGCCTTTTAAATGCGGTCGTATAGCATTCTTTTGGATAAGTAATATCTCAATTATTTCATGCCGTGCTATGTCGCTGTCGAATAGACTGAACTTGACATTTGAGCCTTGTTATTGTTTAACTCAGTATGTTATGCGGTCATGTCATAAGTGTATGCGTGCGCAAGTGACATGGAAAGTACTGTATGATAGGATCGCCATATTGAAATATAGCTGTGTTTGAGTATCGAGATTCTGTTCCTTGTCTGTTCGTTTGTCTTCGTTTCACCGTTCCCCTGAAATAGCAGACTGTTGTCTAAGGACCCACACGACAGTCGCGCACGGGTTAAAAAGAATGATATTGCCTTTTCCTTTTAATCCAAGAAACACAAACACAAACACAACCTTCCCGTAAATGGTTTTTTTGGAAGAAAAAGAGAAAGCAGTGAAGAAGAAAACAAAACATGAAAAGCATGCATTCACAAATGGTATTTGAACTCTTAACCTCTCGCGTGACGATCCAGCATGTATCAACTTGTGCATTACTTTCAAGTATTTGAAAGTGTTAAATCTCAGTTTTCACCAAAAAAATTATCTTGCCGTTTTTGACTGTGTTTCGAAGCTTTATTCACTCGGCTAACGGTAAAGTGAACCCACTCACAATTCGAAATACATAATTTATATATGCAGCAGAGAGTCCGCTGACAACTACAGCTACAGAAATTTACATATTGTAACAGACTGCAGCACAGAGAAAACATGTACAAATACATGTAATGAAAACGTGTAAGCAGGCCTCGGTAACAAACAGTTTGTTAACCTTGATTTTTTTTTCTATTTTTACAAATGACAACACAACCCTGAATGGATAAAGATTTTATGCGCTTGTTCGAAACCTCGACTGCACTCACATCACAAGTACTTCATTAACGAGCAATGCCTCATAACACCTTTTCATAATTTATTTTCCAAGTTCAGTGGCTAACAGCCACTTTGATCTAAGTTGTATCACCCCTTCACTCCTCACTTCGTGTCAGACATTTAGAAACCCGGCAGAGTCGGGAACACCCCTATGAAAAGGCAAGCCATACTCGTCAGAAGATATAAATTTACTTCCTAAGGGAGCTTCATTAGAACCCTAAAAGATACCACTTAAATGAAAGAAGTGCGATCACCAACCACTACTCAAGGATACCGCCGCGTGCCCATCCACTAGATAACCTGGTTTGTTTTGCCAACACCTGTCCATTAGATAGTGATTTGTATATGTAATAGCATGGGGCAGAGGGCAATTAAGGATTAATTTCACGAGTATTTTCAAAGTTTCCACAAAATTGCCCGAGTCGCGAAGCGACGGGGGCAATTTGGAAAACTTTGAAAATACAAGTGAAATTAATCCTTAATTGCCCGAGAGCACTTGCGATTACTTGTTTATCACATAAAGGGCATATTTTTTTTACAAAGAACAACTTTCAAGGTTTTGTCGTCGCGTAAAGAGGTTTGCCGGTTGTCATTATTTAACATGCTACTATAACAATAAGCAAAACACAGAAACTTTGTTCAATTCACTCAAAACAATTTTTTTTTACAAACAACACTTTAAGCAATCTAATTTATTCACCTGTTTTACGAAGCTTGCAACGGCGTGAAACTACTTCGTTGATCAATGAAAGACGTAAACAAGTGTCCAATTGAGCTGTAATAACTTCTTAAATCCAAAACTGTCCTTTCCACTGCGAAAACTTCACGTACCAACACAATTTACGCTGCTTTTACGCCGATAAGGTGAGCTGTATTACTACAAAAGCGACCCGAAGCAAACCGAAGAAATTAGCTTTCAGTTTGGCGGCCATGAAGTTCTGTAATTCTGTGCATCGTGCAACACCAGCCGTCCCCACACAAACGTTTATCAGGCTGCGAATCAATACATTTTTAGTCGGAAAAATCATTTTGCTTTTCCACTAAATGACTTCGCTCTGTTGCATGTTGATTCTCTTTCACGTTAAGACGAAATAGCCGTGTTTAGGTCAAACCCAGAAGCGATGTGTTTCTGAAATTTCTTTTCAAAAGAGCCGTTTGAAGCGGGAAACCAACTTTTTGCACGCGCGCTCAGCCAATCGGCACCAAGTAATCATGCCCTCTTGATTACCAAAAGTGCCCTCGTGATTAAGAAAAAAATGCCCTCTGTCTCAGCCAATCAGCATTCAGTAATTTTGCCCAGTGTGTGATAAATCATTTGAACAACTAGCGTTCTTTCCATTTTTTGACCAACTGGGTCTTGTTTTGATTTGGGGTATTCTAAATCGTGAAATTTGCTCCAACGAGGATATAGGTTCTGACAGTAGAGATCTGTCCTGCCCTCCTATTATCTAACTAGACGCCTTGCTGCGTGTACCCAGGCAGTCGTTATACTGAGAAGCACTAGCTACATTGCAATTGAGCTTAAATGCTCTGTATTTGAAGTCGTGCGAAATTCAATCGAGTCGATGTGCTCAAGCTATTCTGCCTTCGATTGCATTTCTTGGAATCGATTAATAGCTTATAACTGGTACACAGACCTTTGGCACGTAAAATGAGTCAAGATCGTTACCTCAGCCTATGAACGTTTTTTCAGTCTATTTTCTTTAGCCTTTGCCGTTGTTGTTGTTTGTTGTTTTTCAATTCTCAAACAAGAGAGACATTTTGCATTTCAGAGTTATGGCGCTGCGTGACATAGAGCCACCCTGGGCTCTGTAAATTTGTTCAAACTAATTCGAGGAATATCTCAGGTTTGGGAAAACGCAGATTTAAAAATTAGAGAAGTGTAATCTTTATTACTCTCCTATAACATCAAAATTTCCTGACTTTATTCATTGAATGGTTTTCGAATAATTTTTTTATTGCTTGAGGATTGCGTTACAGTACAATCCAAGAGTTGTTTTGCTGGGGTCAACTCATACATTAGTTTCTTTTATATTAAATGTACTATAATTCGCTACATGGGTTTCATTCTTGAGAAGACACATACCCATGTTACAAGAAAATAACGAGAGAATATCGTTTAGTTCGAGATTTTAACTTAATTACACGTTACGAAGTTTCTCAGAGCGTTTTACTTAGGTGTACTCGAACACATACATTCGTAAACAACAAAAACATACTCTCTAACCTTTCTGCTCTTGTTGCTCAGACGGTTCGTGTTCGTGCTGGGATCCTACTTGGTTCACGATCACGTCTAAAAAAATACGATGACGCTTCTGAAGATGCTTTTTATCAAGGTGAAGAGTCGATAGCCCCGGTTGATGGCTGGCTACTTTGGCATATTAAACATGATTCTTGATGAATTCACTCCAAACGTTCGCTCGTAAAGTGTTGATCTCTCGTAAGCCTTGCAGACCAACCCTTTCCGAAAACTTTTAACGACCTCAGGAGCCCATCACTAGGAGCCTGCAACTCCCATGATAAGCCAATGCAACGGCATTTTTACAGACCAGTCTATTTTTAGATATTTTTCCCGCGAAATAGATTAGTTCCAGTTGACATGAGCACGCTTCGGCAAGGATAAAACAATGCGGCCTCACGTGAACATGTCGGCATCATGTCGACATGTCAACATTAAGTCCGTGCTTGTGATTGCAATTGGTTACTGAGGTTCCTGTAGGGATCTGAATTCGAGATAAATTCAAACTAAAAGTAAATCGGTCTGTGAAAACGCCGTGACAGGAATATGGGGTAGTTGCAGGCTCCTACTGATGGGCTCCTGACGACCTTTAGTGTTGGTCTACCGCGAACGGTGTGTTCGTTTGTATGTGATTTCATCGCCCTAGAAATCATGGAATTCGACCTACTAGCTTTTTCACGACGACAACTGCTATTCCATGTGTCGCACGCTGCATTAGTGACGCATGCGCTGTAGAGACCAGACGGCGATTTGTGACTGAACGAGGAAAAAAAAAAAAAGCCCAAATTTAAACCCAGGCCTCACTGCCTGGGTAAAAAGTGAAGCCTTGGAGCCGACGGGCTCATAGCAGCTTGAGGTTATCCCCGTTTTTGTAACATGAAGCAGCTAGAGCTATTTCTACTCCCCCTGGACGGGATTCTAGTCCATCACAGATCATTCCCCTACAATTTGTCAGGCTTCCCCAACAATTTTCTTTAAAATTCAAACATCTACTCAGTAATCGTGTACGTGAATCAATTTTTTGTAACCCAATCTACATAGAGTAAAATCTACAGGATTCCAATTACATATAAAAATTCGACTCGTAAGTATCCCGGTCCCAGAGGTTTTTCGTGATTTTCCTCTGCAGGAGATGAGAGAACCAGAGCCGCAAAGAGGCAAGAAAAACCTCTGGGACCAGGGTAACTCGTAAGCCACACATGTCCGCACCGCGGACCTATTTTACAGATATGGGACAACGGATGGCGACGATTATGAACCTGATGCCCTGTCGAGTTTGCAGCGTAGTATACAGAGCTAGAGGTTCCTTTCTGAAGGCAGGTCTCCTTTCACTGTCATTTCACCATTCAAAAGGCAATTGGTGACACCGAAGCAGTACAGCAGTCAACATCAACAAATTCTCTTGTTGCAACACAAGCTAGTTTAAACTTCTTCAAGAACCATCAGATTTGAACAGCCGAGCGGATTATTTTTTTTCCGGTGGGACATTCGCAGCATCTCCGATCGGGGCGCCAGTTCAAGATCTTTATTAACGGGTCAGTAACTATAATCCAGGAACCTCAGAAAAGGCGAAGAGTTTTCATCGAAAGTGACGACGAAGAGTAGTGCTGATTTCGTTTAAATTGTATTTTCTTTTGCCGACACGGCCTCACGGCTTTTGAGCAAGTTTGAAGAACTTTTCTGTAGGAACTGACGTTTGGCGGTTGATTCTTGAGAATGTCGATGAAAATTCTCTCGTGATATCCTAACACAACTGTAGTAAAATACTTTTTGCAGCCGTATTGATCATTGTTTTCCAAAAACAAATATATTTTCTTGACGGAGTACGCGTTAGTTCACTGAATTCTGTTATGCAGTTTGACGGTTTGGAAAGATGAATGAATAGATAAGCGCGCGCATCACCGGATGTGAAGTAACGACTTCCCCTTGAATTTAAATTTTTTTCTTCCCTTAGAACCGTTTTGAGAGCCATATAATAAACAACTTAATAACCTCGAGTGTTCGGTCGTTACAGGAAAATCTCAAACCTCGGCCTCGGCCTACCGCATTGACCTCGCTATCGCTCGGTCAATACGGCAAGGCCTCAGTTTGAGATTTTCCCGTAACGACCTCACTCTCGGTTATTAAGTAGTTAATATCGTATTATATTCTCGTTTCATTTGGCTGAACTGATCCATGGCCCTGATCCGGGCTGAGACAGACAGGTACGATATTGTTGGCTTTTCTAAGGTGACCACTAAGTCTTTGGTTTCGGGAAAAGGCTCTTAGGAGTCAAATGAATTAGGTGAGAGCAAACTTGCAGGTGAACGTTAACCTAGGCCAAGACTTTTTTCCAGTGTGAAAACAGGGTCAATGCGGTCCCCGCCGAGCGCGTGACTCTATAACCGGAAACTTGCATAGGACGAGTTTGAGAGAAAAGTCAAGAGGTGTTCATTTGCCAATAGGCTGAGTTTGTCCAACTTGTTGAACGTGAGAAGATTATGGGTGGTGGGTGTGTGTGCGTGATTTGCGCATGGTGTTGACATGCAGTTCTTTAATTGCGATTTCGCTAAACAAGGAGCGTGCATCAAGTTTTCGAGTGGGGGGAGGCTAAAGCAGAATGCGTGAAAGAATTTTTTGGGGCGGGGAGGGGCTGGGGGGGGGCATGCTTATGGATTTCTACTCAATTTCTCTAAAGTGACGGAGAATGCTATTATAACGATAAAACTATTCTGCGGTTTAAGTACTTACGATGACAAAATGTTTTTATAAACAGACCGCGTTCAACAAAACTTGCAATTGGAATGCTCGACGAGCCGTGAAGCCTGAGTCATCAAAAGACGGACTTCACGCTGATCGAGCTAAAATCAGGACGGACAATAACAAGAGATACAATAACTTCATGATCTTCCAAAAATCAAGGTTGAAACTAATAAATAATTTGTTTGAGAATCGCCTTATAAACTAAACCCAGTGATCACTCATCTAAGGTATTGGGTATGTAAGTTTGCATATGTCTACCAGACGTTTCTAAGTCTAAAAGGTGCACCATAATAGTTTAAAGAGGGATTCTGATTTTCATTCCCTATCTGCCAAGAATATGGGTTAGAAGCAATTAACCACAATCACAAACATACCTTCACAGATTCCACTGACAATGGATACGTCATCAATAGCAATGTCACCGGTATAGGAGTATCCCCGAATGCCCTCGAACGTAATCTAAGTAAGAGTAAAACGACATCTTAGTCGGTTGCTTGAAAAGAGAGCAAATGCCTTAACGTGCTGTAAGGCAGTATTTTTAGTGTTTAGGCCCCGGCTCAGGTACAGGCACAGCCACGGCCAGAGCCACGGCCACAACCACGACCACGACCACGACCACGACCACGACCACGACCACGACCAC
>JAEMPF020013908.1:7727-17727 GCA_022496165.2 Catalaphyllia jardinei | reverse complement strand
CAGATAACGATCTGCACAGGAAGATGAACCTAGCGATATATAGATTATAGTCGCCGGTAAAATTTATTAAGTATTAACTTGTACTACACAAAATATTTTCCAGGGAAGGCATTTGAACAGTCACTCTGCAAGGAGAGGCCTCTTTTACGATACATATGGCCACACTTAAAATTCAATTTCAGATCGACAACACTTGTAACAAATATTTCTTGAGACAATAAAGTTTTGACCAGTGACCCTGGTCACATATTTTTCGGTCTGAATAAAGAGTACGAACGCCACTTCCTTGGTTTCTTATGAACAACGAAATCTGGGATAAGGGACAGCCACGTGATTAAACTGATGGCCAACGACAGGAAGGATTTGGATTCGAGCCTTCGCCGCATTACAGTCATTTTCATTTTCTTTCCTTTTGTTTTTTAAAATTTTTGTTTTATGTTTTATTTGCATTTTTTTCATTTTCCGAGCTGATACCAATTTATTTGTGTTTACTGAATTTAATTTTGGAAAATTCAAGTTTACATATTTTTCTCATGATTATTGCCCCCGCAGGCCAAAACCCGAGGAGGCACCCTAGGAGCCCCCGCGTATAGAGAGGAAAATTTCGCTGTACCAGAAAAAATCTCGATTTTTGAGAACACCGCTCGCAAAGGATTGCCGAAAGTTCGCTGGGGGTCGAATAAACAAACGAAGGATTCTGGGAGCGTGTTTTACACCACGAGGTTCTGAATTCTACATTTGGCAAGGTAAGGTTGTATGTCAGCTTTCTCGATCAATTTAAGTTGATTTTCTGAAAAACGGCTTTCAAGTTCATTCCATCTAGATTCTAAATTGTGGAAAATAGCATTGCTCATCGGGGTTTTTGATGAAACTTGCATAAATTTATTCATTTCATCGATGTCTTTGACCGAAAAACCCGGTCACACGTGGACTTGTCAGACACAAATCAAACTAACTGGGCGCGAAAGACTCGCACCACAATCCAAAAGTCTATTTAGTAATTGAGAAAAGGACAAAGAACTGGTTTATTGACTCATGGGCCTTGATATTGGCATATTGTCAGAGTTCTAGAGTTCTCTTCGAAAAGTCCTTCTTTGTGAAACGCGCCACAAAGAGCTGAAATCTACATTGCCGAGTCCAGAGGTAAGTGCGTAGAGCTTTCTCGACCAATTTAAGTCAATTTTTGGATTTAGTGACTCACAGGCTGTGCTACTGGTGTATGTTCAGAGTTCTAGAGGTTCAGAGGTCTTTTAGTGAAGTCCTGTTTTGTGCAGCGTGTCACGAAAGCGAAGTCTCCGCCACGAGGTTTTCAATTCTACATTGTCAAGTCCAGAGGTGTGTCCAAGAGTATATTAAGTGATTGAGAAAAGGCAAAAGAACTGGTTTATTGACTCGGGGGCTGTGACATTGGCATATTTTAGGATTTCTAGAGGTTCAAAGGTCGCTTCGAAAAAGTTCTGTTTTGGGTAGCGTGTCACGCGTCAGCGTAAAAGAAGCTCATGTCATTTTACACCGCTTTCATAAATAACAAAGTTAATTTTTTAGAAATATTGTACAAAACAGGTTTACAACTTTTTCACTTCAGGAAAATATATATTTTATAACGTAATGAGCAAATTCAAATTCTGTCCAAAATATTTCACAAATGAAGTCTTGAAGTGTATGACTTAAAATAGATACAAATAAGGTTATAGTTTGATTAAATCAAGGAAAAAAAAATTTAGGTGTCCGTATTTATTACAGTAGATAAAGGACATTAACTACATCAGGGAAAACTACTTTCAACAAATCTTATCTGACTTATAAGCGTAAAACTGAGGCCAGAGTCAACTCATCATGGAAACAAGCCATGATCGAGACAATCCATTTGACCTAATCCTTACTCCTACCCACAATTAGAGACAGACTGAAAAGTTAGCAAGGATAACCTGAGACAATTGCATATAAAAAAAAACTAATCAGCTTGCACTTCCAGATTTATTCAAAATCAAGCCTGTAAGAAAAATAAAGCGTTTTAAAGCATAAACAATTATTCCCTGTACAAACTTCCACTTAAGAATAAATAAAGCGGGGGCAGCTGTAGTGAGAACTATTACTAGTGATAATTATTCGATGTTCTGGAATGTTCTATGTTCCTGGTTTTATCGACGGCCCTAGAGTTTGTCTGCGCAAAAAGGTCTGTACAAAACAAGGCAAGATATAATAAATGATTAAAACTGGATCATTGGATAATGCAATTCGAGAGTTTTTATTGGCTTAGCCATCATGGGTTATGAACACCATACCATGCTCTGAAAATGATTATGATAAGCGTACGCGTGATCTTGTTTTTATTTTCATTTAGTTTTCTATATTTTGGGGGCGTTTTGAATAAAACAATCATTCCATTCGCGCTTGTTGGATATGAAACGTTTATAGCCAGCTCGGCGCTATGCACTTCGTTGGCCATATCCTACGTGCGCTCGTGGAATAAAAGTGTTAAATCTTCAACAATACATCAGGATTTCGTGACTGAAGTGATTGTAGACAACTCTCCGTAAAAAAGGACTTATCTAAGCATTTGCATCTGCGTTTTCCGTAGTTTTCAATTTCAGTTTAAGCCAGTCAAATGAATGGTAATATTCTTTCCGTAACACTTTACAATAGAGCACTTATAGTATAACTTGCCGCGAAGTTAACATTCTAGCGTGGTGATCATTATCTGATTGACAAGCGACATTCCTGCGTTCCCAAACTTTTTCAAAGCGAAAACAGGAAGGATGCCGACACGTCATCACTAAATAACTTTCCTGAATATTTCCCGGTTATATATCGAAGGATATCCACCACATAAAGAGTTAATATTCATTTGCTTTCAGCAGATCATGATCAACTATGAGATGTGCCGATTCCTTTAAAGGATACTGTAAAAAGACTGTAATGTCGCGCCGTAACTATTTGCACAAAGGGCCCTCAAACTGCTAACACAAGATCTGCTCTGAATTACATGCAGGCTTTAAAATTAAACATGGTTTTGGGTAATGATAACGATTACGTCTCTGTTTACATTGCTCACGTTTTAAGTTTCAAATCATAATTTCTGGACCACTTTTTGTCACCTACAGCAACATTTCCCAGATGCTGCGTGAAAATTGCCTATGCCATGGGCTTGCATAAAAAACACTCAGACATAAGAATGTTTCTGATCCTAGCTATCCTCTACTACAAACACATACTCTATAAACAAACACATATTTAAAATCTTACCATTTGTTACAAGCCACACATTGAAGACAAAAAGCTGCTTTCTCCAATCCATTATTCCAAAAGCGTAAGCTTGAAAGGGCATTTCCGCTACTTCGCATGCTGAATGGCCGGATGGCGATGGGTTTTTGAGTGAAGCGTGATCTCCCCAAAATTAACAGCGTGATGCGTGATTGAGAAAAATTAGCTGCGTGACGCGGAACAGAACATCTTAACGTGACGCATGAATTTCCAGTTCGATTTCCTCGAAAAGTGAACGTTCTTTGAACTAGAAGAATATCGTTCATTCAAAGTAAATAGTAAAGAGTCTAAAGAAGATAAACTATTCGTGGCAGACGCGACACAATTTTCGTCCGTAGTTTTCCTGACCTCTGATGTTTTCGATCTTGGTAGATCTTCATGGTACTACAGGTCCATCAATTGTGACACAACTGGAATAAGTCAATTTAAAAAAAAAATAATTAAATTTTGCACTAGGACTATGAGCGTAAGTGTTAAGTTATTGCCTATTTTGTAGACCGATCATCCGAATCCGGTTATCGTATGAAAGGTCTTATAAAGACTGTCGTCCAAAGGGTTCAAACGATAACAGACGTTAGCCGAGTTTGGTGTCATTTTGTACTGCTCGAGAAGATAGTTCTGTAAGCATTAAGAGACCACACAAGAAAAATGTTTATGCACAACTTAATTAAGATCGTCATAAATACCTACCTCAAAAGCCACACAGTTTTCCATTTACAGACATAAAGACGTTTCCACACAGAGGATGAATGATTTGCAGGGGTGAAGCTTTGGCACAAATCTTGCATGGTAAAGGTGGCGTAGACTTCTTCTCAATTCATATACCGAAGATCTCTGCTCACTTGGCCTGTGAACTGAGGCTCCTAATGATGTTATTGGGGAAGGAAAAGACAGGCGGGCAGAGATAGCCGAGAATGTTCTGAAGAGGGAAAAATCCCACCCCGCTAGGCTCGCTTCACTCATCCCATTTTAATTCTTTTTTTTTTTCAGTGCTTTTTCGCGCTTTATATTATATACCTGATTTTGGAAACCAAGTTAGCAAACATAACGACTCATTCTACCTCTTTGGCGATTCAAAACAATAAAACTCCTCCAAAGGCCGAATAAAAATCTCTATTTGACGCCGGGCAGCCCCTCGAAGCATTGCAATAACTTCGTTCGTTGAGAACTGAACAAGAATTGAACGAGCTTCAATGAAATTTGCAAACTTGTGTAGTCTGGAGAATTAAGAGGCTGTCTCTCTAAAACCCGACCACAGATTTTACTTCGAAAATTCGATTTTTCTCATAAGCTGGGATTTTAGCCCTTACCTAGTCAATCACTAAAATGAGTTTTATTTGATTAACAATTGTAATTGAATTTTCCTAGGCTTAGTTGAAGTTCGGTCCGCTCGACTCGAGTTTCGTGCCTGCCGAAACTGGAAAAATAGCACATATTGCCGGCGCTCTAAAAAATGTAATATTCCCTCAAAAGTCCCAATCCTTTTTGTCAACTATAGATATACCACAGCAGGTTTGTTTTGCCATGTTGCAATTATAATTCAATGGTGTTCCTTCAACGGTTAAAAGCAGATTTGCTACCCGTTAAATCGAGTTTTGAACCGAACACGAAAGTAGCGCTACTTTGAAGGCACGTTTTAAAAATGTGGTACCTGTTTGAAAGTGCTGAACTACATGAATAGAAAGTATAAATGACACTTAATTTAAAACAATAATAAAATGTGTCTGCCCACTAGGTTTTCAAAACTAACGACCGCTTAAAGTTCAGGAAATTTTGAAATATTTCAGTGAGTAACTGCATACTCGCCTTCGTAAAGTGCGCCGATAAATTCACGTAAATTTCTTACCTGGCTTCAATATTAAAGTTTTGGTCCTTTGTAGCAATCCTTGAATCCTAGGTAGCATTAAAACTGCCAGCTTTTCCTCCCAGCGGTAGGTTTGTATACAAGGTACATTTATACGTTCCTGATCTGTGTCGAGCGTGACGGTCACATACTTCCATGTTCTTTGTATTACTGATCATTGTTTTCCTCGAAGTCCGTTTAATCATGTCGAGTCCTCTTAAAGGGTTTGTAGAAGCACTCTTTTGGACAACTCTCGGCACGCATACGAGTATGAAAAGTAAACGTTGATAAGAGGATCCACAGAAGGATTGATAAGTGCTAAGGCCATTTTGTTTTTCGTTCCCAATCTTCGCTCTTCGCTCTTTGTTTTTCGTTCCCAATCGATTCCCGTGATACAGATTGGGAACCAAGGGTGCGTTTCTTCAAGAAAATCAAAGATCTAAAAAGAATCCGAAAATGAATTTTGCGTTCCTTCACTAAACAGATTTATAACATAGCTATATGCTATCGCGCGCTCTGATTGGCTAATTTTTTATGAAAAAAGAAATGGATGGTTCATAGAGATGGTTCAGGCTGACGTCATTGTCGGTGAAATTTCTTGCCAGCAGAAGTTTTTTCGCACAACTTCTTTCGAGTAAAACTTAACTTTAGCTGTTACCAATGACTAGTATTATCCAACATTTGAGTTAGGGTTTCCTGGTGACTTTGACCAGAAGGTCATGTGATTTCAAAAGGGCGCAAAATGTATCCGCTAACCAATAGGACAGCGGAGATTACTGAATAAAAATCGGACGAGTTGAATAAAATTTTGACGGCGTGCACAAAAATTGGGAATTTTATTGAACAAAAACAGTGTGGAATATATTATCATTTATTGAATAAGATAAAAATTATTGAACATAAAATACGTTTTACTGAACAAAAATATGAAACATTGAATATATTATGACGATTGCTGAACAAAAATACGAATCACTGAGTTAAAAATGAGTTTATTGGACAAAAATATGAAACAGTGAATATAATATGACGATTACTGAACAAAAATATGAATTACTGAATATAAATTGTATGTTGTTAAATATTGCAACAATCCGGCAACCATATTAATGCTCCATTTTTGCACTAAAATACTCGGTTTCCCCCAAAAATCTCACTAAGATGCTCGGTTAATGCTCATACATAGGGGTTTTTAAATTTTCATAATTTTAAAGTCTCAACACGTTTAAGCTCAGAGCATAACAAATTAACAACAACGTATACTTAGTATAACAGGTTAACAACGTATGTAAAAGTTTTAATACACCAGATTATAATTCTCTAAATGATCTGCTGTTCTGTAAATCCTTTGTCCCCTTTCGGTGACACTTGGCTGAAGAGGTTTAGTTAAGTCTTTATTTTCTCGTAAAAAAATGTTTATTTATAATTATTGGCCTGGAATGCCAGGAAAATCCCTCCAGCTTGCTCCGGCCACCTAAAAGTGTTCCACATGACTGGCTTGGGGCTACAGCACCTAAACTGGAGGGCGTCCCAAAACATTCTGCCCCATTAATTATGTCTGGATTTTTGAGAATGGTGCTAATGTCAAGACAACCACCCTGACACATTTCCAAGAAAATACACAGGATTTTTGCTTCAACCAAGTACAGAGTCTATCAACCCACAGCCTATTCACCCACCTTGCTTGTGTCTGGCTTGCTGGCTTCCAGCCATTAAGCCTGCAGGGCATGACTGGCCAAGGCTGTGCTGCAAAGAAAATAGGCACTTTCTCTGAGCAAAAAGCCTCTCTCTGTGACCCTCCCCACCCTTCAGGGGATAAAGCCTGGGTCCTCCTCTTGGTATCAGCTGGTAGCCTAGGCTAACTCCTAGGCTGTCTTCCCCAACCCTCCTTGACGGAAGCCCCCCTGCAGTCTTCCCAAACCCTCCTTGACGGAAGCCCCCCTGCCTTTTCAAGCACCGCAAACGCCTCCCTGCCGGCTATCGGCAGGCAGGCGAAAAAGTTTTGGCCAAAATTTGACACCTTTCTCAAAAATCCAGACATATATATGACTGGATTTATGAAAACCGTGTCATAAACTTATGTGCATATTTTTGGAAAAGCGGTGAGATATTGTACATAAATATGACCATGTCGTACTGAGAGTGCTAACTACCTGCTGTATCCTGAGCTGAATTTATACCAGAAATAAATAAAGTTATACCAATTATACCAGTCTTAACAGAGGCCATACCATGCCTATACAAGCCGTTGAAGCCGCTTCTAATCAGTCGACCGAGTGAAAAACAACTAAATCAGAGCTCAAAAGTTGATTATTTGATTCGCGGCACTAATTTACACATGCGTAACCTCTCGTATTTCAGCTAAATGGCCTAGCTAAGTCTTAAGTGAGGGTTAGATTATCCGATCGTGGCAACAAGAGCATTGTACGCGGTGAAATCGGTTATTGACTTCTATATTCCAGCGCAAAGGTAGTCCTTACGTGACAGTCCATTGCATTATCTGTCTGGATTCGCAAAAACATAGCCGCAGAATTCGACTTGTCACTATTCATAATCTCGGTAAAATTCTGTTCTAGAACTAGCTTTCCACAAGGCATATCGTAGCTCAAGTGAAAGCAAATAACTCTCCTGTATGCCTCTCGAGGCCACTGAGGAAGACTAAATTTACCCACGTTTCGTCGAATCATTGAATCGTACAAATTAATTAAGTGTGTTTTTAGCATGAAATTGGAGTCCAAATCAACACAAACATACAGATTTCAAATCCGCAGCGGTGAGCTTGATTGCATCTTTCTAAAGGCCAGCTTCCTCCTAAATGGACTGAACAAGAGCTTCCTACATCCAGAATCGATCGAACTTCAAACAAACTAGGCCATAATTATGAGTAAGCGACAACATTCAATATTATCTGTCGACACGTTAATTATCGACCGGACCACGAACAGAAATTTCTTCCGCGCTAGCGAATCACAGACAGAACGCCTGAAATTGATAAAACAAGGAATTCTGCTCACGATCCGCGCTCGACGGCTCAATCTCTTTCACTCTCTGCTCGTTGTCTCTCCATGTTTAGCTCGCAAATAGCAATGTCCCGGATGTAACTGAATTTTATCGAGCGGGAAAGTACTACATCCAGAAATGAAGTCTTTAGCCACATCAATTTAGGGCTTAGACGTGCAATGGACTAGACATTTCTAGCTGCTGTTGGCGTTATTTGGTCAGAACTTTGATGGGGCTAAAGCTCTTTGCTGTCTAAAGTAAGCACAAACATTATCGCCACAGAGCAAATGGCCTGCTATTACGAGGCTAATTAAATGTTGAGCAGCGTAGTCACTACACATTTCAGGATCGCCTCGTGTACGATAATAGACGACGTTTGCTAGCAAATCGTTAGACTTGCACCTTCATTCGACTTTATGATGTCCTCAGGCACACTTCCTTTAAACAGCAGTTATAGAACGGCTAATCTTTAAGAGTCACCGCACGAACTGAAATCCAGACGAGCGTAGCCTGGGCTAAGGTTAACACCAATTGAAAAAGGAAGGGGATGGGGCGTGATAATGAAATAAATAAATGAAACATGCAGTAAGAAGGTCTCTACATTTCATGTTAAGTAACACATTCAAGCTACTATCTTAGCGATATCAGAGATAAATACAAAGAAAAAAATACCATATTCACTCCAGATCTTTGACACTCTTCGTAAATCCAGACGCATATATTCTGTGGAAAAAGTATTAACTTTCCACGAAAATGTCACCACTAAAATGCTTAAATAATGCTCAGTGCTTTTGCCTCACTAAAATGCTCGAAAAAATGCTAGCATAATGTATAAAGCCTACCACTCAATCATTAAGCGTTCTATCATGGAGAGGGTTTCATGTCCAAAAGGGGTTGTTGACTCCCCTCACAACGGAGAAAGTCTACAACTTTAAGTAACAGAACCTGAGAACCCGAGACAGAAATGCAGTCAGTGTTTCAAGGATAGCCGAGTCGGGCTCAGTACGAAGTTTGGGACTTGTAAGACATTTTCTTGCAAAGCCAGGGACCAATGGAGTTGTCAACGTATGTGGGAAGGAAGTTAATCGGGGCGGAGGATTAGGCATGGAGATCCCATGTGAATATATTTTCACTGGATCGCACAAACTCATAAGAAATCTTGATTGAAATGTACCAGTCAAATCAAGGCTTCAACATCCCGCCCCCGGGCACCCCCTACCCCCCGAAGCATTTGCATTTTTGGAAAATATTTCTTCATTTCCCCCCACCCCACCCCCCTATCACTGAGCCGAAAAGCTGTTCAAATACCCCCACTCTCGGGAGAATTACCAGATTACTGTTTTAACTTTTCAGTAGCTTCTTTTATGCCTCTATTTTGCCTCTATCATGTGTCTATTATGCTTCTGAAGCTGTGTTAATGTAAACGAGGTTTATTAGCCAACACCCTTACCTGCCACAAGATTCTGGGCATATTTTATATGAGCACATCAACTCACATCGTCGATGAGCTCACTATTACTTCAAAAGTAGCGGCCAAGATCATTTATCGTAGGTTTTACGTTAATTGTTTCATGCAACAACTAGTAAATACATTCCATGCATTTATTCTTATTTATGCACCTGCATATGCATCGTCGCAAAATGTATTAAAATATTCACAAATACACCAGGTCGGTCACAGTAATTGACCTCTATAAATCGTTTTGAACTGTTTATATTGTAAATACAACTTAATATATTTATGTTTGGATTTATGAAAACAGTGCTAAAGTTTTCCACCCCTATCACCCTATCACCCGCCTCCGAGCCATGTAAACGTGTACAAAATATAGAGAAAGGACGGCAACAGGAGCCCATCACTAGGAGCCTGCAACTACATCATATTCCTGTCAC
>JAEMPF020013907.1:25831-36489 GCA_022496165.2 Catalaphyllia jardinei | reverse complement strand
AATTCTTTTCCGCGGTTAAGTGAACAGTCATGACCGTGCCAATAACAGCCGTGGAACTGATACACAGTTTGCGTCTGCGCATGAAAACCATCCACGGGAAGTTTACGACCACCGATGCGCTTTTCTGTGTTGTTCAGCTGATGGCGGATTTGGATGCGTTCCTCGTGTGCCACCCACTCCAACCACTCGATTGCCATTCTTATGCTTCCCTTGGGTTTAAACTCATTTTCCGCCATGCGTCTCGTGTAACTTCCGGTTGGCATATTCTGCATCAGAGCCCAAAGGTACAGCGCATTCGCATCGTAACCCACGATTTTTTCACATAGCTTAGCAGCCAGGCCTTTCTCTGCTTCCCTGATCTTTGTTTTGCCTGCTTCATGGTAACGGTGGAAAATGATACTTGGGCCGCCTGTGTTGTTATCCCTGATCAAGTGATAAAGGTCGCTATTGGCTTTATCGCAGAGACTGAAGTAGGTTTGCGGCGAGAGGTACGAGAAGAGGTACTTGAGGGTCAAACCAGGCACAGAAACACCGTCTTTAAACATATCGATCTTTCTCTCCTGCCAGAACGCACTCATTTTTTGGACCGCCTCCAGGAAAGGTACCACATCCAAATTATTGTACCAAACAAGAAAATCTTTAAAGGTTGACATTTCCTTGTCTTCCCATACTTGCTGACAGTACTGGTATTCTTCATTGGTGATGTTTTGGTTCTTCAGGCTGGAATAGAAAGCAGCGTGAGGGGGTAATGATGTTTCTTCTAGCTTGTCCAGCCCATCGACCCACTCGTACGGGAAGAAACCTTTAGTCTGCTCGCACTCGTACGCTTTCAAGAACTGGTCATAGCTGAAACCAGGTGCAACATAGTTTGAAATGTCGAGGAGCTTCAGAAATTTTGTCTTGAGGCACATATGGTTGCTGTTTCTCTTGACAGTGAACTTGATAGGGTGATGTTCTATCAGGTACGAGAAAAGAAATTCTTTCACAGCCTTCAGATCGTACTTGCCAGAATTAAAGCCTAGTACGGGTAGTTCACTAAGATAAGCGTTCAGTTTCTGAGCCAGCTCGTTCAAGACTTTGTTATCACTGGTTCTTACTTCTCCAAACAACAGATCTTCGCAGTCAGCAATTTCTTCTCTCCTCTGTCCTCTCTCTTGTCTCCTTTCGGTATCCAACTGCACGTTCAATCTTCTGTAAAATGACGGATCATTTCCACTCACTTCGTCATCTAAGAAGGCGCGATCTTCCTCGTTCTCAGACTCAATCTCTTCCTCGTCGCCTTCATCATCGCTTGACATCAAATCAATCCCTCTACTTTCATCTTCACTATCTTCTCCGGTTTCTTGTTCGCTTTCGTTTTCTCCACTGCCAGCCTCTACATTTCCTTCTTGCATATCCACTAGTGTTTGCGCTAATCGGTCTTCATTCGTCTCACCACGGTTAAAGACAGCTGTATTATTAAGCGCTTCAAACACGGGAGCGTACTGTTCTTGGAGGAGAGACGAGCTTTTTGTGCTGATGGACACCAAGTACTGAATAAACTCTTCAATAAATTGTTTGGGGTCACCGTTAGACACGAAACATTTCTATTCTTGATACTCTGGCACGTTACTGCATACACTCACACTGAGCGGGACGTGGGCCGATTGCCAGTTCAATTTTTCTGTGCTCTTCAATTCTTGCCCTTTCTCTTTGTCAAAGTAGCACTCAAAGTCGAAGGTGGCGCGGTACGGAAAATAGCGTGCTTCCTCTGGGACAATAATTCCTTCATCTTCAAGCTCGTCAAAGATGGTTTTGGGAACATGGTAAGCTCCGCCAGGGTACTTGAGCTGGACTTTGCCGTCACAGGTCTTCTCATGTCTTCTCAACTTATTGGCGCCTTTCCAGTACTTGCCACATCTTGAACAACAGAAGGATTTACTGTAACGAGCGAGATCTTTTGTGTACGAAAAATTCTTCTCGTACAAGTTCAAGTAAAGAGTGCTTTCGTAATGGCGGTGCGAGCGGCGGAGAAGTATAGCGGCGATGTCAGGCTTGTCTTCAGTTTCTTCTTCTTCACCGTGGGTCTGTATGGGGGCGAGATTGTACACTTGAATATTAACTTCGTACAGTTTTTCTAATTCATCTAGCTCGCTTAACTTGACTCCATTAAACTTCTTTTTCACAAGGCCGGCTTCTCGGTATTGTTGATAATAGTGCTTCGTGTCACGCTTTAAGTTCTTCGTGTGACAACCGTTATGGAGGGCGAGGCAACGGAAAAAACACAGGTTGTCTTGATAAGGCTTGCCTGTTTTATAATTGTTTTCCAATGCGTCGATTCCTCTGTTTTCCACCAAGTAATGGGGTAGATATTTTCCACGACCGATCGGATGATCGCGAAGTTTCCAGACAAACCAGGTCACATTCGTCACGAGATCCACGACCCATTTATTATTAGGTCTCTGCTGGCGTACCCACTCCAAGAAATCGATCTCTGCTATCTGCTGATATAGGCGCTCTAAATCGTCTTGATTCGAAACCAGGAACGGCTGTTCTAACACCAAGTTATTGTTCGCAGAAGGGTGATGGTACTGGAGAGCGCCCGTTTCAGTGTTGCGGAGGATAAATCCAAAGGCGAAGTTCACCTTGAAAACCGTGGTTTGATCGGTGAAGATGCGGCTCAGCTGTTCGCGGAGGGAAGCTGGACTGATCGTCGACAGGCGGAAATTGTACCAGTCTTGAAGTCGGTTCTGGCGGCTGAATCTCGTCCGGATCTGTGGCCAATGTTGTCGGTACACCTGAGCAATATCCTCGTCAGAGCTTGAGATAAGATTTGAAGGGATAACAACGGGATCCGCTTCCCAGCTAGAACCTGCAGTTGCAGTCGACGTTTGAGGAGTGGTTGATGGTTCTGAAGCGGTACTCGCTCGGTCCGACCTCTTAGATTTTTTGGCAGCAGGCGCGTCTGTATTTTTCTCAGCGGCGGTGCGTTTGCGAGTGGGTTGTGCAGTTGAATGCGCAGTGCGAATATGAGCGTTGTAGGGTGCTAGGTTGTGAAACGTTTCGCCACACGTACCACAAGTGAACGTGCGTTCGGCAGCTCGCTTGTCGTGGGCTTTGAGGTGACGAGTAAGGTCTTCCTTTTTCCTAAATCGTTTGTCGCAGCGAGTACATTCGAATGGTTTCTCCCCAGTATGGATTCGCTGATGGGTTGTTAAATGATTGGGACGAGTAAATCTTTTCCCACAAGCCTCACAGCTATATTCCTTGCGAGGCTTTTTCGATGAGGGCTCACCATCACCCGTTTGAACATTCTTCAATTAATTATTATTAGATAGTCTTAGCAAAGCTAAACTATACGATCAATAAATAAGTTCTTATCATAAACAAAATGAAAACAAGTTAAAATTTGAGGGAAACCAGCGTTTATTTTGATTTCAAGGTTCCATCCGCCATTTTGTATTAACCAGTCTTCGCTCGGTCAGGTCTAACTGATTTATTCATCAAAGATCATAAAGAGAGTTGAGTATTTGATCAGAAGGAATTATGCCTACCTTGTAATTGAAACAAATGCTTTTAGAGCAAAAGCGAATACATCTCCGTTGCGATAAGTTCCAGTGAACTTCTAAACGTTTAAGTTGACACGGGAATTGAGCTTTTGATCAGATCTCTTCTGATAACTTAAATGATTCTCCAAAAGCGAACAAGAATTAAGTTCCACAACAATGAGACGAAAAGTGAGCTTGTGTTCAGACCATTTGAGCGACTTCATTTTCTCCAAAAGGCTAGTACGAAATCAAATCACTTACGGTTTCCACACGGTTCCAAATCGGAATGTCTTCACCATACCACTGAAAATAAGTGCAGAGAAGTACTTAAGTTTATTGAACAAACAACACACAATAGCAGTAATCTTGCAATGAAAATATTCAATAATCATGACAGAAAAAACTTACCTCGTCAAATAAATTATCTACAGTTTCCGGTGATAATTCGCAGTTTTGATCATCCTAATAACGAAAGAAAAAAAAGTCGAAGTTAAGGAAATTACAAAAGTGCCATAATTGTTTAAAACACCTGAAGTCACTTAACAATAAAAAATTCATGCGCAAGATAGAGCAAATTACATACATTTTCAAGCGCCAGGCGTTCCATCTCCACGATTTCTCGCAGCTCAGTATTCGTAAACGGTAAAGCAAAAGATATTTCGATTAGACTTATTCACACATCGCTTTTATTCCATTGTGTTGTTAACGGAGTTTAGAAGTGTTTGATGCAAATTTAGGTCAAAGTAAGTTCGCATAATTAAATTGCTTAACGGTGCGTGTTAAAACAACGGTTTAGAGTCTATTATCAATAATCAGTCATACTACACAATCTGTTAAAAGAACGCAAAATAAACTTACCGAATTACCCAAATGCAGATCAGCTTCTACGATATCAATTTCAGGCAGTACCTCGTTGTTTGATGTCTACATTAGAAAAGAAAGTTGTGTTTAAAGAGAGAGTTGAATATTTAACGGTTATTTAAAGCAATGTTTGAATGATCTAAGAGTTAAAATTTACGCTCTGCAATAGTTATGAGAAGAAAGTTTAGAAATCAACTAGTAAACAAAAAAAAATAAAATAAAGCGTTTCGCTCGCATATTTGTTTTCTCAGAAGGAAGAGTGATAAGGAGAAAGTTTAGCAAAGTTAAAAACGTTTCACTTACCATTATCGTGGTTGCAGGAATAACCTCAGATGTTGGCAAAAGTCTTTCGGTAGGATCCGATGGAATCTGTAAAAGAAAAGAGAAATTGGTCGGTTAAGAAAAAAGAGAGTTAAAAAATAAAGAACAGATCGAGCAAAATATTTGAACTTACTTCGAGTTCTTGCACAGTCAATTCTGTCAACCTCGCATAAGCCATTGCCATCCACTCTTCGGGAATTAAAACAGCTTCCATCAACATCTCCCAGTCACGGACAGTTACACAAGCGCTCAAGGCAGCTTGGAGATCAATAACGTTGGTGAAAAAAGCCATCTTCACGATAAACGTTTCGAAATCGAACAAAGTTTTCCAGCGAGTTCAAGTTGAATGAAGGAATGACGCTTTCGAAATCTACGCGCTTTTATTTTGAATAAGTAAAATAGTTCTCATGAGCCAATCAGGGTCAAAAGAAATCGGGCAAGACCGGGCAACCTTATTGTTTTTATTGTTTAGAGCGACGCTTATTAGTATAGAGGAACGCATTTTTACCTAGCTAACTAGACACTTCATTAGTATGGAGGAACGCATTCTTTCCCAAGTTATAATAATAGATGACGTCATGGACTCGACCGTTATGCATATTACTAAAGGGAACGCACTTTTGCGAGGGAATCCACAGGAAACGCACACGGAACGCAAGGGGAACGCAGTAACAGGGATAATTTGTGACCTTCTATAACTACTCATAGCGTATTGGCAAACGACATGCAAATCGATAAAGCAACTTGAATAGTAAATATCTAGACGTGACTCTTGTGTTAAAATATCTTTATATTTATTTGCTCTTGTTACGTTTAATTGGCTAACTTAAACAGTACGATTTGATTTGATTTAATATATCAACTTCATTTAATTTTTTAAAAAATGGTAACAAAATTGCTTCTTGGGATATATACGAAATTCCACTTCTTTTGTCATATTTATGGCTCTCAGTGAGTCTCGGTCTGGATTTCACAATACAGAACATTGCGATGGAAATTTTCACTTTGTCTATCTTGATCCAAAGCTAACCTCATTAGCTAACTGTGCGATAGACCAGGCCAGAAGATAGAGCAGACATGTTTGGAGATTAAGTTTTCCCATGCTACTGCGCCTTTTAGGATCGTTTTATTTCTCTTACATAGTTAGCAACATCACTCCTGCGAAGTTTTGCAATTTTTTTTGGAATAAAGTAAATTATAACATAGCTGGCAGAGCCACGCAATCAAATTCAGTAACGTACGCGTGCTCCAAATCTCGATGGAGCACTCTCGCGCTGATGGCGTGAGCAAATCGCTTTGCCAGAAATTTTTTTTTTCGCGCGAGCGGCCATTGTTAGCGTGGGGAAAAATATTCAGATATTTCGCGACAATAATGGGTAGAAACAGAGACTCCAACCACCAGTCCCAAAACGAAGACAATTTCCGACCTTTTCTCTTGGGCTAGAGTTCTTAAATGAGGCAGAAAAAGAGAAAAACAACGGAACAGGAGACTCGGCATCGGCGCCATCACGATTCGCTTCACTGTTCGAGGGTGAAATGCAATTTTGACAGAAAGACACTCTGGTAAAACCAAACAAGTTACAAATTGGTCTGTTTCATCCTTCAAAGGTAAGTTAAATTTTTCCGTTTTGAAATTGTTAAATATGAAACTCGAGCTTTCAAAAGAGAGATTGAAATAAAACCAATTCCTATTTTGTTTATTTCGCTTACCGCGAACAATCACTTCTGATATTGTTGTCGGTTATTCGCGTCGGATTTTATGCAAAATTCCACCGGCTATGTTATAAAACAATTGGTTCATGCTTTTAGCTGTGCACTATCGAGTTATGGAGCACTTGGGAAGTTTGGAGAGCACTCAAGAAGCTAGAGTTGGGCCCGAGGCGTAGCCGAGGGCAACTCTAGCTTCTTGAGTGCTCTCCAAACTTCCCGCGTGCTCCATAACTCGATAGAGCACGCTAAAGCATGAACCAATTGTTAAATGGGATGAATTTAGGTTTCAACGAATGTACCTTTCTTAAATATATTCTAATTTTAATGCACAAATCCTATCACGCTGTTACGTATCTCAACCATTTGGGAGTTTCAGAAATCCACGACGGCAGCGGAAGCGAAACGTCGCTAAACAATAGGTTTAATGAGCAGAATAATGGCTGCTACATTTCTTTGCCGTTATCTGAAAAACAACAACGTAAAATGACCAGATTCTGCGTTGCCTGGAGAACGTGAACTACGACCGCTAATCTTAAATTTTTGTTTTAAATTTATTTTCGTGTCCCAGATTCAGTCTCGTGATAGTTTTGACAGTGATAAAGAAAGTAAATGACCTTAGAGTACCATGACACTCGTAGGTTTAAAATAAAATATTCTTTTATGGACGTTGTCCTCGGTATCACCATGGTGGTTAGTTACCTCCCTATTGGCTCAACAAGAGTTCACACCATAAAGGAAACTAAGAGAGTTGGAACTTCATAACAATTGTATACTGCATTGTAAATACTTTGGGCGCATAAGAAACCTTGCGGGCGGTTTTTTTAGCAATGTTTTAGTCCGAAAATAAAATCGTCGGATTTTGTAATGGAACTACTATCAGGAGTGATGAGGGTAATTAATTAACAACTGAATCTGGTTATTTATGATCTATCTCAGAGGTTCATTTATTTCATACTATTTACATAAAATTAACATAGAAGAAGTAAAGTCATAACATGATTACAACTAAAAATAATGACAGTACGGTTATATGTATGGTGGTCAAAGTAGCGAAGGCTTTCGGGTTGACCACCATAAACTCTTAAGCTGAAACAAAGAATTGACACTGAGTTGAACTGAGATATAGTAGAAAATGTTTGTAAAGCCTAGGACTAATGCACAGGGTAGTTTTTGCAGGCAAATTCTTTGATCCACGTCTTGTGATTAAGAATTCTCGACTCGTCATATATCTTAAGCTTGTGAATTTACTTTATTGCAGGGCTAGTTTCGTGAGGGTCATCCTCGGAGACCCAGCGGCAGCTAGTCGTTAGGATGCGATATGTGCGGCCGAGGGATATTTTCGGGCAAAAATGTAACTGAGCGAGAGAGCCCTGGGAAATTTCGCTTACTGAACCAGTTCTAGAAGCCTTCCAAATCCTTCCGGCTGATTGGCCAATCAGAGGGGAGGTCTTTCAAGGCGACTCTATCGCCATCTTACACATAGTGGTTTTTCTCATCGATCAAGGTACATGTAGTTGCTTGGCCCGTATAACGTGAAGATTCTCGTGGGGTTCTAAGCACCGCATCTACCTCAAAAATGTCGCAAAATACCGCAATATCATACACAAAAATCGCCAAATATTATAAAGCGCCAATCGGCCTGGTCGAAACTCGATTTTATATCGCAACCACTAAAAATATCGTATCCCAGAGGTTTGGAGAATACCGTAATACCGTATTTCGAAATTAAATTTACCAAAATACTCCAAGAACCGCAAAGCCCAATATCCCCCTCTTTCAAAGAAGCCGAGAAAATAAATCTGGAACATGGTCGCAAGGAAATAATACTCGTCGATCAATTTTCACGGTGGACTTGCCCAAGGTATATCGTAGATTTTTATAGCTAATATGCGCGATTAAAAACACTATTGTTGGTGGCGTGCGAAGATAGTCGAGTACACAGCTGATTATTTCTCCTCGATTGTTCAACGACTTTTGGAAGTTCCTTGAAACTTTTCGTGATGTGCGAATCTCCTTTGCACGGGCAACACAGCTACGGCAATAGAACGTGAGGATAATCGGCCAGCTGCAGTGCACGTACCTGATCTTGCTTTTGGGCCATAACAAAAATCCTTTATGAATATAGCGTTGGGTGTAAATTTGAAGAAGACCTCTAACAAGTTCTGAAAAGGTTTTCTTTGTTTTCTGACTTCAATGAGGAAAATTGTAGCGAGAAGAGTATTCGGTAAAATTCGTGGAGTGCGGAGTGTAGAAAATGAGGAGTGCCGAAAATGACGAGTGTGGAAAATGCGGCGTGTAGAAAGTGAGGAGTGTTGAAAATGCGAATGTGGAAAATACGAAGGGTAGAAAATGTGGACTGTACGAGGGCGTGACTCCATTGTTTTCCGGTATTGATCGCTGCCAGTGTGACGTCACATAGCAACGAGTGAGCACTTCGAATAGCATATTCAGGCAGAAAAAGGTTGCAAGAAAGCAACTTTCCCAAGGAGTTTCTTCTTGAACAGATGCAAATTAAAAGCTTCTGGAACATTAGAAACAACTTATATTTGACTTAACGTTAACTGAAAGACAGATCGAAAAGAGGGCAACCTCATTTCATTAACAATAAACTTTGCATGTTGTTGTACTTATACCATATGGCAAAATAAGAATATAAACTGACACACGCTTTTTACAAGTCTCTGCAGAAGACTTGTTCACGGTATCAACGAACGCTTTTCATATTTCTGTATATAAACCACACACAACCCACAATTCCTCGATTCGCTCCGACGAAGGGCTAGCGCTCGAAACGTCCGCTTCTGAATCTCTTTACGGTGGCCAATTAATATTATCAACTCAGTTGATAAAACCTAATTATCTTGTAATACTTCCACCGACGAAGCACCACAGTTTCTTTAGAAACTTACCCCCTTTACTTTTTCAAGTTAGCCAATTAAACGTAATAAAAACAGGTAGAAGAATAAAGATATCTTAACCCAAGAGTCACGCATAGATATTTACTATTCAAGTTCCTTTGTTAAGTATCCTCTTTATCGATTTGCATGTTGTTTGCCAATACGCAATGTGTTGAATTTAATGGTAATTTATGGTAATTTATAGGAAGTAAGTAAGTAAGTAAGTAAGTAAGTAAGGAAAGGCTTTATTTAACGAGTGTAGCACTAAAATAGTATAAAAATACTAACAAACCAGTGGCCCTCCGAAAACTAAGATACTAAAATACAGTAAAAATATTGAAACCATGTCATGACCTAAAAGAAATTAAAATAGTATAAAAAAATTACAGAAAAAATTACAGAGTATAATGATGTAAAACCTGTTGGTTATTAAAAATGTTCTTCCAAAGCGATTTTTTGAAACTACTTAAAGTGGCCGGTTTACGGGTTGTCCATGGCAAACTATTCCACAATTTACAAGTAGTCACTGTAAAAGTTCTTCCCCCTTCTTTTTCACGTTTAACAATGGGACCAGCTAAATTAAAATTTGCATATCTGGTTTGCCGCGAGTGAGTCTTACTAGAAAGTTTCTGCAAAGATGTTAGGTAGTAAACGTTTATAAATAAAGCAGCATTTTGCTATCTTGGCCTGTTTATAAAAAAGGTATCCACTTAAGCTTGTTAAATAACTTCACAGGGGAGGCTTGAGAATCAGCATCTAGGATAATCCTCCCCGCCCTTTTCCTCAACTTTAAAACACGGTTAAGGCAATGCTTATCACAGCTGGACCAAACAACGTTTACATAAGCCATTACAGGTCTTATCAAAGCATTATGAAATAGAAGGCAATATTTTAGTGGTAAGCAGTATGTGATCTTTTTCAAAATGCCTATTCTCTGCGATAATTTCTTGCATAATTTATCAATATGAGGAATAAATGTCAATTCTTGGTCGATCTCCAGTCCCAAGAGCTTTGCACATTAAACATTTTCAAGTTGCTTTCCATTAACAACAATGGCAAGATCATGTTCAATAGGGTTAAAAGTCGCTTACCAGTGATGGTAAGCACTTTTGTCTTGGTCTCAATGACAGGAAGTTTATTGGTCATTGCCCATTGGTTGACCTCAGTGAACCTTGTAAGGTATCAACGTTATCATAGTGAGTAGCAGAAGTCAAAGCCGTGTCGTCGGCATAAAGATCAATTTACGCACATGTTACATATAGTTGAAGGTCATTGATGAAAGTAATAAAAAGCAAGGGGCCCAGAATTTAGCCCTGTGGTGCACCGTGACGGACGCAAACAG
>JAEMPF020013907.1:10831-18331 GCA_022496165.2 Catalaphyllia jardinei | reverse complement strand
AAGAACTCATCTTGTCCTTATTTAACCTGTAGATCTTTGTTTAGAAATGTCAAGCGATTTAAATCCATGATAATTTTGGCTTTTTGGTTGAGAAAATTTTCGAGCTTGATGTTTCGAAAAATCCGTACTCTGACTCCGATGTCAACTCTCTGAGAATTTCTACAAAAATTGAAGTTTGAACCCTGTGAGAGTATTCGATATTTGTTCAGAAATGCAAAGCGATACTCAATACTTTTGTTGTGGACGAATTCTCTTGGCTTCGGCACACTATAAGAGCCTCGACTTACGGGTATGGTTGATACCCGGCAGTCAAAATTCATGAATAATGAATACATTCAATATCCACTAAAAAGATCATTGAAGCCTTCCAAGAGTATTTTAGCATTTCGAGCTTTGGTCGGAAACAACAAACGAGCTTTTACAATGTTTGGTTTTGCACAAATTGTACAAACTTTGTGTGATTCACAGCCACGATAAAAACTACATACCCGGCATTAAGAAATTCATCTCGTGTTTCCACCAAAATTCCATTTGGATCTGCTGAGATGTCGGTTTTAAAAATAAGTCCGCAACGCGTACATGTGTCTAGTGCTGGGTAATTGAGAAATATGTATATCGTTATATAGGATTGCGTTAGACTTCGTTTACGTAATTAGGACTTCTCTGTTATAGAGTACAGGTGTGGAGACTGGGGTATAATGTGAAGCTCCAACAGTCTAACAAAGAAATATGGCTAGAACTAACAAATGTATTGAATGTGATAAAGAAAAATAAGGAGGAGTAAAGGTTGGTCCGGCTTTGGGGTGTGGTTGAAATTAGTGCAGACATTTTTCTGAAAGTAGTGCTAACAATTATGAATTTGTTATTTTTAACATCACAGCGGTAACGATGAAATGAATTGACCACAACTTCATTTCAAGGCAACTGGTTGTAAATAAGAAATACAAAAAGTCTGTGTAATTTTTTTAAGTTACTTAAAGAAGCATGTTTCTTCAAACATATGAGCTAAAAACTAGTAGTAATCAAAGATTATGAGAGCGCGTTCGACGCCCTATAAACTTTTATACAGATACCTTAAATGATTTCCCTAGCTGTCTTTGAAACTCTAAAAACCTATTTTTTTTTATCAACACCGGGGTTTTACAGAAAGATATTTCAGTGACAAAGTCCATGCCATTCTGATTGAAGAGCTCCCAGTACAAACTACGTTGCGCGACGGCGCCAGTTTCCGTAGACTAAAATATTTACATAAGCCTTCAGATTTCGTGCTAAATATTCGCACATTAACTTGTAATGTTTAAACGCAAAAGCTAATTGGTAAAAGTATATTTTTTACGAACATTATTCTAAGCAGGAAGTTCAAATATAAGTAAACATTCGCAATCGAGTGCTCGTTCATCGTAAACAAATTCCGTGCGACTGATTCGAGTATTTCCCCTAGCCTGATTAACAAAGTACACAGTATTTACATTTCCGTTCGCTGGTTCAGGTTCACTCTTATGGGTCTTGCCCTCAGAGTATTCTTCCACCGACTCCAAATGATATTAGACCGGATACGACTGACCTTTTCTGTCGCAAATTGAACTTATGCAATACAGGCCGGGAACTACAGCTGTTTCCACAATTAACATCCCAAAGCCTAGGCGATCGTGTTCGTGAACCTATGAAATAAACAAGCTCCTCGTGAACCCTAACGAACGTTGAAATAATATCCTACTATTGAATATAATACTACTCAGCCTCAAAATTCCACGGCAAAAGTATCCAACGCTACGTCTGAGATCGAGAGCACATGGAAAGAAAGCCCAAAGTCTATATGGCCTGCTCACGTGCTCACATGTATCACATGTCTCAGTTACGGTACCAGTTAACTGGCCGTGACCATAGTTGATAACTATGCCGTGACATGTTCCTGCAAAAATTGAGCGGTGTGGCCATTTTTGTGTTCTTACAGGAATGTGGGTCTTTCAGGATATAACCTTACACAGGGCAACCAACTCTGCAGAGTCACAGGCCAAAATTAGGATTGCGTTCCACTTCGTCGAACGCAGCAATAAAATGCAAAATTCATAAGAATAATTAAATGGCGGTCTTGTTACTAACACTTTCAACTACTCTACTTCAGCAACTATAGATTATAGAAGGATGGCGAAGTAAACAGTATAGATTTTGTCTGCTTGAGAGAGTTCTTAAAACTTCAACAGCATAGCCAGTTAGCTTTAGCAATTTGGTGAATACCATCTAATGATCTTAAAGTAAGATTCATTGTGATGTCATTCTTGCCTTGCCAGTCTACTTGTAAATAACAGTTTCAAGTTCAACTAATAGCTTTCATTCAACTTGTGAATTAACAACAACAAACAAACAGTAAACAAACAGTAAACAAACAGTTAATAGCCACGTTATTATAGTTATTTTAATAATTATAATAACGTGGCTGTTTACTGACTGAGATTTTCAACTACTTTGCTTCTTTGGTTGCAAATTACACAGATGGGTGGCAAAGTAAACAGAACAGAGTCTTTCTTCTTGAGAAAGTTCCCTTTTTTCAATAGCTTGGCTAGTTAGCTTAGCGATTTGGTGAAAACTATGTTTAAACCAATCAAAGTCCATTCTGTTGTCATTCTTGCATAGGGCGGGAATTTTGGTTGATTGCTGTGACCCGAGGGTAGGGAATTTGAATTATCTTGCTGTCCCGAGGGTAAGGATATTTGAATTTTTTTACGTGCCCTTGTTCACAAATCATTTCTCGGGGTGGGGAATTTCAGTCAAATTTGACCTCACATTTTTGCCCGGGGATAGGGATTTGACAGCATTTTTTTTGGAAAATGTCAAATCCCCTCCCTATGCCCTGCCTATCCCCACCCCTTCCCACCGGCTTGACATTGATAGGTGCATAACTTGTACAAACTTGAAGATTTAGGAGTACATTTCCTGAAAATGCGCTTCGGCTTGAGTCTAATTTTTTTTTCCAATAGCTTATAATCTTTTTTATCGGTAATCTTGACGGCTCTCGGTCTTTACGTTTTACCTGTACTTTGCAATGTCTATCAAATTCTCTCCCACACAGCGAGCACACATCCTCATCAGTGCAAACCATCGCATACAAAGATTCAGTAAAAACGACCCTTAGGTGATATTTAACAAGATTACGAATTCTAGTATGACTTTGCCGGAAGGAAATCGCCACAGCTTTCGTATTTATTTGGCTAATGAAAGGTATTTTCACATTAAATCCTTCAGCGGACGAAGATTTTCTTCCGCCGGTTTACATTTCCCTGACAGGGCTTATTTAATCCCTCAGCGGGCTTTGTTATCCCCCCAAAGGGGCTCAATACTTCCCATAACTTCTTTCCGCATACGGGGCTCATAAAGCCTAATTTGTATCCTCTTCGCTAGCGGTCGCAAAATTGCAGCATGGAGATTCTGTCGACGGCAGGTACCTTGATCTACAACTTTGAAGCACCTTTCGAAACCTTTCATTCGGCCTGTTTTTTCACATACTTTGAAAGCTGTGGCATACTGAGAAAATACATCTTAAGAAATTCATCACAAAGGTAATTTACCGATAGGACCACTCGCGTATCACACACGTCGAAGAAACTAACGAAAGCAAATTGTCGTGAAGAGTTTCCTTGCAGTTCTCGGGAGTTGTCGTGGAAAGCACATGGTGTTGACGTAATTGTCGTCTATACTAATACACACTCGATTGGTTCCGATTGTCATTGGTTGCTTGATTTCGGGTCACGAAGAAATTCGGAGTGATTTTCGATGATATTACCCTTTTGGTACCCATTAAAGAATGCTTCATGTAATGTGTCACGTAGGAGAAACCTTACTGAAACTTTATTCGTATGACGCAATAATTGGCCACCTATGAAGCACTTACCAGAGGACTATAGCGTTTTTTCATACACTAGATACAAAAAGGCAAGCCATTTTCAAACTTCAGGCCTTCTCAATTGCCTCGGCAAAGTAGCCCAAATAGATTCAAAACGCTTGAGCGTTCGGTGACGAAAGTCCGCCACAGAGAATTTTGGGTCCGCTGTAACACTTTACTCTATTGGAAGCGGCGAGGTTCGATCTTGAAAGCGACGAAGTTTTCTGTTCACCTCCACGTTATTCACTGATCTGTACCTACAGATTAGTGAATAATCTGTAGGTTGCGCGCGCAATGCATGATTTCCAAGAGAAATGTCAAGTTCACGGACAGCGAAGTAAGAATGGCTTCTCGATTCGCTTCATCGACCCAGCAAGAAATTGAGAAATTACTTGAAGATAAAGATTCGGAAAGTGCTAAAAGATCGACAAAAGTGACGAAGGAACTGTTCTACGAATATCTTTAAAGAGAAAAATATCCATGAGGCACACGACATAAAGGAATTAGCCCAAGTGTTGGAATAAACTGTGATCGCTGCGATAATGCATTTGTCGTTATTTTCCTCAAAACAATGTATAATAAAACAATTATGAGATTCGGTTTTTGTGATATCCGGAATAATCAAGGCCTCGGTTAGTGTTATCAGCCTCAGCTTTCGGCTTCGGCTCATAACAATTACCTCGACCTTGATTATTCCGGATATCATAAAAACCTCATCCAATAATTGTTTACAATATGATCAGGAATATGATCAAAGGCAAACAAATATTTGTAAAGTAAACAAATTGGAGCGAAACAGTAACTATAATTTTCTAGTAAGCCTAGCTTTAAAGGTAGAATGTGCATGGAAATACTAACTTACCCTCAAAAACCTTTGTTTTCTGTGGTCGATTTGAGAGCGGAACAAAGACTTAAATGGAGAAAATTGTACCCAAAAGAGCGTTTAGTGAAATACGCGGAGTGCAGAGTGTATAATTTGCTGATTGTAGAAAATGAAGAGTGCCGAAAATGAGAAGTGTGGAAAATGCAGAGTGTAGAAAGTGAGGGGTGTGGCAAATGCGAATGTGGAAAATGCGAAGGGTACAAGATGTGGACTGTGCAGGACTGAGGGGGTGACTCCATTGTTTTCCGGTATTGATTCGTGATCGATCTATCGCTACCAGTGTGACGTCACATAGCAACGAGTGAGCGTTTCGAATAGCTTATTTAGGCACGAAAAAAGGCTGTCAGAAAGCAATTTTCCCAAAGAGTTTCTCATTTAACAGATGTCAAATAAAAAGTTTCTGAAACGTTACAAACGACTTACACTTTACTTAACGTCGACTGACAGAGAGATCGAAAAGAGAGCAACCTTATTTCACATTAAAAATGAACTCTTCACGCTGTTGTACCTATACCATATGGCACAATAACAATATAAACTGACAAACGCTTTTTACAAGTCTCTGAAGATGACCTGTTCCCGGTTTTTTGAATAATAATTAGGGACTTTAAGATACATTACGGCGGGCTGCTACTACGGCTACTTCGGCCGTGAGGGACTAGGCTGACAACTCCGTTCCCTCCTCAAACCTCAAAGAGATTAAGATTTTGCTGTACGGCAACGGTGTGTTCAGCATCTACGTGTCTTTACAAAACTGGATACGTCCGACTTATTCTACTTTCATAGGACAAAGGCTTGATCAATGACAATGATTTCCTTCTCTTGTTGTGTCTCCCAAAACTTAGATTTGCCTCCTAGCTGCTTTTAGAACCGCTGTAATTCCAACCACAAAACAAAACAAGCTTAACACTGATAGATAAAAAGCTCGATTTCGGCACAGGTAGGGTGTTCGTACAATGTGATAAGTCCGAAAATACGCAGCATTCAATTCTAATAAAATACATTTTGAACAGCTCAGCTTAGTAGATACAAAGCTTTCATCTGCGGCAGTTCGGGCCGGTCAATAAAATATGACTTAGACTGTCGCTTACGATAGGTATTAAAATTGTTCAAATTTTCTGTACAAATGACAAAGAAAGAGTTATCTCGTTCCATTGTACTATGCTTTAGGGTTGGAGACTGCTGTTGGCGCGCTCAATTGCTGAAGGGTGATGAAGAAGTTCGACAAACAATTCACATTCACTGTGCTGGCGTAAATATGGCCACTTGCGTGACGTTAATTCGTCTCAAATAAGCTTATGATAAATTACAAGTAGTTGATGGTATCTTCAGCAAAGGTGGGGCACGAAAAAACTGCAGCATGGTAAAGCAGAATAGGAGAGATATGGCTGGGGTTGGGGAGGAAGAGGGAAAGGCTAGAGTTGTATTTGAATGGTAAAGAGGCCGAAAATAGCAGTGCGTTCAAATTAAATAATAACCTAGCGCCCGCCTACTTGTCTCCAATTGGTGACTCCTAAGCGATATGTCAATCCGTGCTCCATCTTGAAATTGAGACACGCATAACAATACGCCAAGAGAATGGCTCGATTTAAATTACATTATATGTGTTGCATATGTTTGTTTTTCGAACGGATTATTATGATTGAGTACTTTATCTTCGAACTAGGCTGTTCAAACAGTGAAAAATGCGTTAAAATGAGAATTAAACAGCAGGCTTATACTCACGTAGTGAAGAGTACGTGAAACTAGGCACTTTCCCGTAATAGAGAGCAAGGCTACGGCGGGATAGCCGTAGTGGAACACGCGACATGACGTCACCGGTATTTATCTGCACTGTTTGCCGCCGTACTACAGCCTCGCCGTACCATATCTTAAAGTCCCTATTAACCAACAACAGTTCTTTGAAGAACTACCAAAGCCAAGTCAATTACCCTAGATAAATTACTGATATTCCTCGGTTTAAACTACTTACTGTAATGTTTTTGTTGTTAGGCGTTTGTCAGAGAATCGGTTAAAGGACTTGCCTACCGTCGTTTTCTCAAACAACACCCAGCTGAGGTTCCTGTAAGTTGAACTCAGTATGACTGAATCATTGAAAGACTTAGTTCTACCCATAACAGACAAAGCTGGAGATAACTTATTCACAAAATGAAATGCTCGCAGTTCTGTTGATTGCAAACGTTCAACAGCACCGAACAGCAATTTCCTAAAATATCTCAAGAAAGGCAATTACTCCATTCCCGAGTCATAAAATACAAGGCATTTTGCCTTGGTCGTCAAGAGGGGGTTATACTCCCAGGCATTCCGAGTGCAGAGAGTCAAACTGGTGATATTAATGCTTGCTTTTCTCGAAAGCTCGCTCCTCGTGAACAACCTAATGAACAGAATTCTGTGTTTTGTAATGTAAGGTTTTTAAAGAATCACACCTTAAACGCTAATTTTGGAACAGGTCGGTCTACGAATTATAGTGCTTGGAAGCCTGACAAATAGGTGAAGTTCATGTTGGTTCTCACGAGGTAATAAATTAGCAATATTACTGACTTAAAAACAAACTGCGGATCCACTCGGCTATCGCCTCGTGGTTACATAGCTACTTTGGCAATGTTATGACGAAATCAATAACAGGACAGACGCATGAAAAACTGACGTCAATTTGTTGAATAGGCAATGAAAAGAAGTCAAACTGTGACAATGGACTAGCGCCTATACAGCCCACTAACGTTGAAATTTTATCCCA
>JAEMPF020010424.1:0-36525 GCA_022496165.2 Catalaphyllia jardinei | reverse complement strand
TCAAATAACCTGCATTATTAATTGATGTTTTATTCTTTAAAGGAAACATAATTTGGACTTGCTCTATCGGGCCCATTACGTCTCTATCTGTAGCATTTATTTCATTTGCCAAAAACAGTAGCTATAGATTTCTGCCAATCTTTTTCTCAGTGATTGCGGATGTTGTTCTCATTCAATTTATAAAATAAAAAGTGGGGGTCACCGTGCTCGTTTAAGAGAAAAAGAGCTTTTATCTCGCTATCAAGCTTAGTTTGAGGGAAATCTCTTATGTTTTGTACGCGCGCGCGCTGATGACGCAAAAATCGTGCGCAGTAGGAATGCGCGATGCAAAACTCGGGAATCTTTTACTCGAAAGGAGGGTCCGATTTCTCGGAGATTAAAGGAATGTAATCGCTTATCAGTTTACGTTGTACTACATGTAACTAACAGCCCTTCGATGAAACAGCATTGTTTTGATAATCATAAAGCTCGTTGCACGGATACTCTTAAAACAAAACTTTGAATGGGAATAAGATAATTCCATTCTTTGTTTTCGTAAGTCAAAGTTTTGCCAACTGCTATTTCGGTAAGAAATGGTAATCGGGGATGCAGAGCGTATTTGTTTTTTTTTGTTTTTTGTTTTTGTGGGGGGGGGGGGGGGGGAGGGGGGGGGTGGGTACAAGCGAGCGCCTGGGGCACTAACTTATAGGGGGTCTGGTGATATTTGTAAAATTATTTTTATGCCTTTTTTTGCTTGAAATTGCTCCCCTCCCCCAGCTCCGCCGTCCCTGGTTACTCTGTTTGTTACTTTTCCGACCCTTAACGATTGAAACAATTGATTAGGCCTTGCTCTGTTACGATCAATTGCTTTCGTTTTCAAGGTAAAATGGCAGGAAAAGTCGCCACTATTCACCTCCACTTCGGTGAATAATTGTTAAATAACACCTACCACGGCCTTAAAGTTTTTTTTTACTATCTTGAGAAAACCAAAGCCAATTATGCTCAATTCGAACAATAAAATAACAACAACAAAAGCACTTGAAGTTAAAGCTGCGGTATTCATTTTACTTACAACACAGGCGTATCAAAAAACGTCAAAGCCATTCTTACACAACATGAAGTTAACAAATATCATAGAATTGATAAATCAGAGGGTAAAAATATACTGGTAAAATTTCCGTTTCGTTGAAAACAATTTTAAATATCTGTACACGAAATACCTACACATGTGAAACACATTACAAAGAGGAAGATTGGATTGACTCGATCTGGTTCTCTTCGATGTGAAGACTTTTCGTAAACGATTACTGACGTCTGTTTTCCAGGAACAATTCCAGCGCGCCAGAGAGAAGTCTGGGATCCAACCTTGACGACGTACCGACTTGACGTCTGTGAAGTGTCTTTTACTGGTCGTTCATTTACGCGCGAAAATTCACTACACAGCAAGAGGTAATCAAAGACGCTAATGCAGAGATGCGTCATGGGAATCGCCAAGAAAGAAAAGCACAACAAAAGCAACACACACAAAAGCAAACAAACAAAATACAAAGGTAATAGCATCAACAATATTGAAAGGTCATCAGACAGGTTTCAGCGGTAAGGTTTAAGAGCTGTTCAGTGAAGTTTAAATCTCAGGGTAAAGCACAATCGTCTGGGCAAGACACCGAAAGAGGTTGCAGTTTAGTAGAGCTTGTTTAAATTTGGAGATATAAGCTTTAGAAACCGTGGTATTCGACATTTTGAAGAAAACTACTTATGTAAACCAGCTACCAATGAAAGCGAACTGTCTCGGACGACTCGCAAATTCGTGTGTGATAGTCTCGGGTTCTCTTTCTGTCGAAGAAAGTCTACCCCAGTTACAGTGGTCATGTGCTTTTCTCGGCCACTCAGCACTTGCCAACAACCCAGAAGTTATTATGCGAAAATGCCATTTGAAAATGACTGCAGAACGATTAAAAAAATCGTTGTCAAGTTGAAAGCTCTCTCTCATCTAGAGCTGAAATGTTCAAATTACAATATAAAATGTTCCTATAATACGATAAAAAACAGGCCGATAAATTCTCTCCATTACACCGTAGCGTTGTGCGTGGGCTTCGGATAATCTAACGTGTCCTCTTCCAAATTATTCTCCGTTTTCTCGGGGGGCTCAGATGTTGCCACTGGAGAGCCCAGACTGGGTACCAGAGCAACCAGAATGAGAGCCAAACAGTCAGCTACTTGGGGGTTAGGTGCGCAAGCGAGAGCAGGATTGTGTCCGTCCTCATCCTCGGCCAGTAAATTGGCTCCTCTTGCTATGAGCTCCTGTACAACAGGTACCAGACCATTTCTAGCGGCTAAGTGTAGTGGCCTGTGGAAACAGCAAGTTTAACGCGAGTGTTAAATGTTTTGCTCAGTAAAATAAGGTGAAATTGTTATACTTGTAGCAAGTAAACACATTTGACTGCAAGTACCAAAATCCTTTCGTCTTGTCTTGATTATTTAAATTTTGAAGCCCCAGAGAGGTATAATAACAATACACTATTTTGCTAATGATCAGTTCCTGGTGAATTGTGGGTAGATCCAGTCCTTTGTGGGGGCAAACGAGCAAAATTACAATTTCAAATTATGTCCTAAGCTGGCCGTTTGCCCCCACAAAGGACTGGATCTACCCACAATTCACCAGGAACTGATCATTAGCAAAATGGTGTATTGCCCTAATTACCATAAGAAACAGAAAAAGTGAAGCATTCTGCTAGTTGTAGTCAAAAAAAGGTATCATGCAAATCACCTATGACGCTTATTATTTCTTTTCACCTATAACTCTTACAACAATGGTTAAAATTCGTCATTTTTCACACATTTTCTTTGCTGTTGGCAGTATATACTTACGTTTGGAGGGCGATGTTCACTAGACTAAGGGCGGAATCTTCCATTTTGTCCAGAATTAAGAGAGCGCAGGTAGTGTGACCCTGTAAACAAAAGAAACCTTACAATTACTGGAAGACACTTTACCCTTCCAGTGCCTCTCTCCACCCAGGTGTATAAATGAGTACCGGCGAATTTAAGGTGGCCGAACACAGTTTTTGCGCGCGTTCTTGCTAATGCGATTCAGAGCGCGCACATGGATTGCAAAAAAACAAACATGCCGTCGACTCAGCGATCATTTTATTTGCTAAATACCCGCACTATTTGTGTAATTATTACGAATTATTTCATATATACTTCACATCATTGAACGCAGTGCATTGATAGTTTTAGTCTTTTATTACAAAGGTATGTTAAAAAAGGGATCAATGCATAAAACTCAAGAAATTCTCCGATTTTTCTTTGTAACCGAAAGACCCCAAATGAGTGCAGTGCATGCGTAATGAGTCAGAAAACTGCGATTGAATGTGGAATAGCTTTCTTGGAAAGACACCTATTTCTCGACAACCACTTAAGAGAATTTCACGGAATTTGGTAGGAAAATACTTTGCGAAATAAGTAACGGGAGTATTGAAAAAGATTTGAACTTTGACAGAGGAAATTTTAGATATTCCAGAATAGAACTGGGTGTGTTGTATAATTCCTGAGACGCTTTACTCTCCCCGCACGGGAGCATCGAGATGCAGGTTAAATTTAGAGTTCACCTGACAGAAATGTTGCAGATAGGCCATGCAACTTACATGTACACTCCTGGCCGCTTCATGCTATGCGTGGCACAAAAAAGAGACCAAGGCTCCTTACCTGGCGGCACGCTATGTGCAAAGCCGTGTTTTTATTTTGATCCGCGCTACCTACGTCAGCTCCACCAGCTCCTACAAGGTATTCTGTGTAATGATAAGCATCACGATACAAGTCAATATCAGTTGCGAAGAAAAAAAAACCAACATTGCATTTCAAGGAAGCCTCATTAACGAACGGACACTCTGGGACAGAATTAGGCGGCTGTTGTATGGTGGTTAGTTAATGAAGTTCAGACACGACATTTTAAGTTATTCTGACCATGTCCAAAATTACTTTTAAGTTAAAGAAAACCTGAAAATAATGGTAAACTAACATAGAAAACCACCAAAGAGATAATGATAAACCATACAGGAACAATGATAGTACAGGATGGTAAAGATTAAAACGAGTTACAAATCATGAACGTGACAAATTTAGGCCTTGTTTTTGAACATACGCAAACCGTGAGGCAGCCCCCTCAAGTGTATGGATCGGTACAAAGATCACAGCCAGTGAGCTGTAGGGAACATTAATTTTGCGTGGAACGTGAGCTTTGGCCTGGAAGGTGAATTTAATGCGATAGGAAGACAACATGAGCTGGAACTGCTTACCTACTGCGCCCGTATGGCCATTGTCAGCGGCCATTATGAGCGGTGTTCTCCCAGACTGATCTACTGAATCCACATTTCCTCCTCTTGATAACAGAAGCTGAAGGCATTCCACTTGATCATTAAATGCTGCGGCATGGACAGGTGTCCTGTGATCATAAACAAAACGTGACGTCTTGGAAGATACAGTTGGACCCCAATCAATCGACCTCCGGTTTTTTAATTCCCTAGTTTTTTTGACCTCGCTTACTCTTGGATTTTGCCTATCAGTCTTTTACTATCGGTTATTTCGAACTTCCGATATTTCGAACTATTTGTCGTTTCATCTGCGAGGTCAAAATAGCGGGGTTCAACTGTATTGTGAAACCGCCAAAGTATGCAATCATAAAGCTCAACCATAAGCTGTTCGAGCAAGTTGACTAAGTGTAAGGGATTGGGCCGGGGGAGGGAAGTGGGAATGGGCGAATGAAGCCTGATCCCATCCAGGGACAAGTGATAATTCTGTACTCCCTTCAGTGGGCAACAGAAATTCGGACAAGCTGTAACAGCGGGCAATGGCCTCTACGTGTACTTAACGCAGTGCTGATCCCTATTTATAAGGTATATTTAACGCACTGTGACAGTCCCGATAAATAACAAGCTCTGCTGTAGCCTTAATTAATCTCCTAGAATTCCCTGGATCAAAATGTTCAAGAGCTAGTGATCATTGGAAAGGATTAACAGATTTCCAAGGAGTGTAATTCTCTAGCTTCCACATCACTATAGCATGATTTTAACGAGATGAACAGTATAGAAAGACTGAACACCTCCTGCCAACCATGCAGTCAATTACTGAACGTTTAGGGCGCTTACCGTTTAGCTAAAAAATCCGGAAATTTTGGCTAAAAGTCACATTGAGCTGCAATTTTTCTCTAGAGGTAGTCCTCTTTTTCTGTTTGGAACGGAACGGCGGAAATTTCCTGGCCATTTGCTACATTTTTCCAGTTCCCAGTCTCTCATCAGCCGAAGATAATTACAGTACATCACATTGCAAATGGTATAAGCACCATCTTGTTCAGTTGGTTTGTTAATTTTGGAAAAAGCCTTACCATTATTCAACAGTCGTGCAAACCAGTTTGTTCGGACAAAAGGTAAGCACTTTTAACTCACAGAAGACATACCGTACACATTGCAGGCCCGCAATGCATACATAGTACTAGACCTATTAGATTACATGCACACGCCTATGATAAAAGCCATTTTCTGCATTTCACAGTACATATTAACTCTTACCTTTCTTTTTTGTCGCATAAGTTGACTATCTCGTCACCTAACGTGTCAAGTAGCATCTCTGCACAGGATTCATAGTCATTTATACTGCACAGAAACAAAAATAAAATATGAAATTACCTCTTCAAGATACAAATTACATCGTCCAGCCCTTTTTAGATTGAAAACTGACTACTCACACTGCACAGTGAAGAGGGGTAAATTGATTGCCGTCAAATACTCTGGAGTGATCCCCCTAAAAATTAACAGATTATTTTACCTGTAAGTATCAACAGCTGTACATTGACTACGTCACTACTACATACCAGTTATGCAACGATTTCGAGTGGTATAACATTGACTATCTCACCAGTGACTTGTATTACTTTTTCTTGGTATACACACGAGCCTTCAAGTGACAAGTGGGAGAAGTTAAGTGACGAGAGACCGTTGTATAACCATTTTACACCAGTGCCAGACACAATCAATGGCATATACGCGCTGGGCATGATGGGAAATTGAGATGTAACACTGTCGAATAAACAAGGGCTTTTCTGTGTTTTGATTGGGTGGATTTTCTATGATATCGTATAAAAGCCTGTATAGAGTTTTTTTTTCAAATGAAATACGGCATTGGTGTCCCAAAACAATGTAACGGCGGTCATGCGTGTGCACCAAACCCATCCTGCGAGGAGTTGAACTCTTTTCTTATGTAAACACTTTCTTTTATTTGAATAACTTTGCTTGGCTACTGGGCATGCAGGCGAAAACACTCTGTGTATGTTAAAAATTCAAACAAAAAGACACAAACAAAATTCATATTCCTACCTCTAGTAATATGTCCACACATGTATCATGACCTGCCAAGAGGAAAGAGCACAGCTTGTCACCATTTAACACTGAGACTAATTTAAACAACGAGCAAAGCCATGGAGCATAACACATTCTGCGATATGTTGGTACGTACCATTAAAGCACGCCCAGTGAAGCGGTGTGTAGCCGTGATTATCCATGTGAACACCACTACCTACAACCTGTAGAAGTCCATTCAGAATGCCCACGTGACCACACGCTGCCGCAAAATGAAGGGGAGTGCGACCGTTGCAGTCTCTGAGAAAACAAATAAAGGATGATTTATATTAAAGGAGCTACAATACCTCAGGTGATGGATACCCACCGCTACAGAAGGTACGACTGTATTTGAGTTGTCAAGTATAATGAACCATTACGTGACAATTATAAGAAACGACCGAAAAGAAGACCACATCACGGATACGAGAATAAATTTCTCTATTTTGCTGTTTGTATAAATCCGCCGTAATCTCTCCTAGTCCTAACTCAGATGACCCGCACCTATATTAAACCTCTATTATGATTGATTCGTTCTTGTAATCTGCTCCTCTTCTGTTCTTAGGGTGTGTTGCTTACCTATTGTTTGATTTGGCCATTTTATAGAAAACCTTGCAAACGGTGCAAGTCGCCCCACCTGACGATCCTTGCTCCGTTTACTATAAATTAACTACGTGTCTTTCCTTTGGCGATTTTGTACGTTCACAAAACGTTCAAAATATTCAAAAGTTCTTCATGTTGAGCAAAAAGCATTGTAGAAATAGATCTAGACCACAAAATACGGGAGATCTGCATCGTAACACATTACTACGTTAAGCACATTAGAGCTCCTTCTTGGGGATGATGCAAATGTAAAACAGTACAATGGAAATCAAATCGGGCTGCAATATTGCCTTTCTCAAATTCTCAAAGCCAGAAATCTGCATATACTTTGAACGAAGATTAGTTTAATTTTAATTTTATTATTGTTTTGCACAACCCCATAAGCTAGTCAGCTTTAATTTTAATCGCACTTAAATTAAGGTTGTCTGTCTGCCTGTCTCTATCTGCCTGTCTGTTTGTCTGCCTGTCTGTCTGCCTACCCCTCCACAAGTGCTCACCTGCCTGCCACTCCACAAGTGCTTACCTACAAAGTGCATCTGCCTCTCTGTGTAAAAGAGCCTCGGCGCAATCGTCATGCCCGTTTGCCGCCTTAAAAAAGGAAAAAAACAAAACAAAAGGTAGGTTACACCCACGTAATGCGGGGAACATTTTAATTCAATTTGCCGCATAACATTGCTGCATTGCAATTTGAGAAGTGTTCTTGCCTATAACACTATACTATCCATGTTGCACATTACTGAAATATGCTGCACAAAGCTAAACTCTTCTTTACTTTATGCGAAACGTGGCCTCGACTAGCAAAGGGGCTGGAAAAACGCGCGACAATGTTGCGATGCAACAATATTGGGCTACAAGTTGAAATATATTGTTTCCGGTTTTACTCGGTCTTTACAAAGTACTTTCTAAAATCACAAAAAGAGCTGCAGCTTGAGCGCAATCACTTACTGCTCTATGAAGTGCACTGCGGTGATAAATATCCAACGCTTGAAGATTGGCTCCTTCGGCGAGTAAAAGATTGACACAGTCTACAAAACCATTACCTACTGATGCCATCAAAGGTGTTCTGCAAAGGAAAGTTCCAGTATCACAAACTTACAATAAGGCATTACATGTACACGTATGTTCAAATTCTGGATAAATGTATGATGACTTCAATTTTTAAGCTATGTAACAGCAGTATTACGTTTTCTGAAGCGAACGCAAATGACACTACTGGAAAAAATCTTCATAAACTTTATTTAACAAATAAAGAAGCCCAAACAGTTTATTACACGGTGATAAAAAACACAACGGGATATGAGAACACGGGGGAAATGTAAAAAACAGGACCCGCGGGTTAGTGATTCCAACATTTCTCGAGTGTTCTCAAATGTCCAGAGTGTTTTATCACAGTGTAATACACGGCTTAGACTTCTTCATCTGCTTTATGATATAGAAGTAATGTGGCAAAAACAAAACAACAGTGACAGTAGAAAAGAAATTCCAGCGAGGTTTACCAGTTAACAAAACAGTTCGTAACATATTTTACCTTGCATCGGCATCAGTGCAATCTAAGGAATTTTCTGTGTTGCTGTATTGTAGAAGAAGTCTCAAGCAATCTGTGTGTCCATTGTAAGCTACAGGCCAGACAAATACAACAAAGATGAAAATTCAATCATTAGAAGAAACAAACGTGAGTTTGCTCACTTCATCTTGCATAGTCAGAGGTACATGTAAGTTAAACTAAGACTTTTCTTGTAGCAAAAATAATGGTCAATGGTGACTACTAAAAATAACCTTAAACCTGGCATCAATCAACGACCTACTAAGCTAAACTAGCATATTTCAAGGCTTTTCCCCCTCAACTAATGTACAAAAACCGACTTTGACATTGAAGAAAGCAATAGTCGAAAAGAACCAACTACATGCATGTAAACAACAATGGAGTGAACAACTGGAAATTAAACAGAACGGATAAGGTGATGATGATGTACTGTTCGTAAATTACCTCATTCGTGTAACATCACTTACGCGCATAAAAAAAGTTCTCACAACAAACATAAAATTAAATGGCAATCAATTTCATAGCCGAATTAATATTCTGAGCATGATTCTGATAAAGGTTAAAGTGATAAATAGCAATTACCTGCAGCATGGAGAGGACTTCTCTTGGTTATGTTGTCGTAAACTAAAACTTTAGCATTGTGTTCTAAAAGACACTCTACACATTCACTGGAACAAAGAATAGAATACCAAAGAACTTTCATGAATAGAACCTAAAACCTGCACATGTCAAGACACTTTCGTTTCACTAGTTAGGCACTTTGTTTGCACATACATTTTTTTCCTGGTGAATTTTTTCAAAAGTTAATTACAGGTTCAAGTACTTCCCACACTTCAGAAATAATAATAAAAAATCATTTTCTGTGGTTAAAAGAGTTTACAAGACATCTGTAGATGGAAGTTTATCCAGACATCAAGACAAGAGCTTCGGGCAAATGCCTTCACAGCAGCTTCTCCCAAACATTTTTATGAGCATTTCTATAACACGAGAGAAACACACAACTTTTTTCCATCTATTTAGGAAAGCACTCGTTTTAAAAGAAAAAACTCCTTGGCTTGAGCCATCCTTGAGCAGGTTTTGTTCCTTAAGCATGTGACTTCTTGCAAAGCGTTCTCTAATGACTAACAAAAATCACTGGGTTTTTTTGTAAGTTCTTCAAATCCACTGCAAGAGCAGTTTTCATGCACAAAACTTGTTTACACAATAAAATACCAATAACTATACATACGCATGTCCTTGAAAAGCAGCTAGATAAAGTGGAGTATGGCCTGAAGAAAAGAGACATTTTATAAGACATCAATTATTGGAATTCCACAATACTTTCTTAACTCAAGAAGAAGCAGTTGTTTTAAAAAGCATCTGTTCAGAGAAAGAGAATAGTAGAAGACTTGAAACTCGGCATGGTGAGTATTTAACATGAATACTCTTTATTTATTGAAAAAGGAATAGAAATCATTTTTTGATAAGAGTAGCACTTTCATAGTAATGGGAAGTGGTGACGAAATAGTAATGTTCTTCTAAAAGGAACAATTTAGGCTCAAAATACATGTATCAGCCACTGTTCAAGAAAGGAGCCTACACAATGATAATGCAATCATGTACAGTACATCTCTCTCAGGGAGGAAGGTACATGTACGTAGATGGACTTAAGAGAGCAGCAGAAATCATGCATCAGTAATCAAGTAAAAAAGCAATAAGAAAATAACTTCAAGAATACAAAAATAAATAAATAAATAAATAAACAAATAAATAAATAAATCATGACAAAACACTTTCCTACAATATGTACTTACCATTGGCATCCTTAATATCAATGTCTATGAAAGACTCTAACAGCACTTGCAGAGCTGGAAAATGACCATGATACGCCTAAAGAATGACAGAGGTGTTCTAAATAATCAGGAGCTTTATTTCTATGGTCAGTCCTCTTGCATTTACTATAAATGGTCCAGAGTTTTCACAGTAATTTTATCATCTAGCCCTCTGTGCACATGCACGCATTGCAGACCTACACATACCATGCTAGACTATTGTTTGTAAGGAGGATAAAATGGTCACAGGGCAACCAACTTACCCCTAAATGAAGAGGAGTAGTAGCTGGTGAGCCTGAACTCTTATTTAAAAGATCTGTGGCAGCTACATCTAATAACTGGAACAAGATAAAAATACATGTCAATTACGTTATTAAATTTTTGCGACACATCTTTTTTGCAATTTCAAGGTGCATATATTTTGCCACACTTAAATTTCGTCATTTGGGGATCAGTGTTTTGTATTTTAAAACACCTTAACTTTGTGATTTTGAGTAACACACAATTTCCTTACTAGGAAATTTTCAAATGTACGGAGAACTTGGAAAAAATCTGAGTTCTCCTTACATTTAATATCATCCTTGTTGTTGTTGTTGTTGTTGTTGTTGTTGTTGTTTCACCTTCAAGAGATTTTTACTTTCAAATAACAGTGTTTATCTATCAATGTTTAGTACATACCTCTTAACTACCGAGTTCGAGGCCCGTACTGTTTTTTGCTGTAAGTTACAGGCCGAGTTTTTTCCCCTTTGATTTATGGCCCAAGCGCAAAGCGCGCGGGCCATAAGTCATAGGGGAAAAAGAGGATCTGTAACTTACGGTACGGACTGAGAAGACGACGTTAGTGAAATATTTTTTTTAATATATCTCTACTGTGTGTCTGAAGGGTTCAGCAACCATTTCCATTCATGAGGAGCAGCTTCAAATTTCTGAGGCAGGTCAAAAGCAGCATGAATCAATTTGAAATTGGTATGCAATTTAGAGTAAAAGAAAGCTTTAAACTTTCATCTGCTATATAAGTTGAGAACATTTGGCTATATAAATCACACAACAGTTTAGCAACAAAAAACTCTAAATTTTAGTGGTCTGTGCAGGAGTATGGCCCACTAAATTGACCAATCACAGTGTATGTACTAACTTAGAGATACAACAAATCTGTGTACTTTAACATGTTGTTTAATTTAGTAAACTGACCTTTATTAAAGGTACAATAACATCAAAACCGACAAAGATGCAACGACAGAACTTTATGTCAACAGTAACACAATTAACACACTTAATTTACGTGTTATGTTATGTTCACGACACTCACTGTTCATGTCACTTGAATTTTGCAAATTTTTTAAATAGCAAAATTTGAAAAAATTAACATGTCATGAAGACTTCACGTAATAATGGAAATTACATGTATATCATAATTTTGTCACATTTGTTATGTGACAGAGAAAATAATTTCCTTGTGATTGGCTTAGATTATCATAACTATCTAATTTACATTGCAGTAGAATTAATGAGTGTAAGAAATTAGGGACAATTTCATAGTAAATGTTTTGAATGCAGGAGTATCAGTAGTTCATATCGTGTGATCGACCGGGTGATGGTAGTTCTGAAAAGAACTGTTGGTGGTGACTGATGTTTTGACAACCTGAGCACAAGTCCTCTTCAGAGTCAAGTGAATAGTGTTTGTCAATCAATGATTTTATCAGTCTAGTCCATCACACATACATCCACACATACTTACATGTAATTTGGCCCTGTTGAAAGCAATTGGTATTGGCTGAAAGACTTGTGTTAAGTTTGTCATCAGTCAATGGTGAAGAATAGGGTGACTATGGAAAATTCTTTCAAAAATGCACTCACTGCAATATTTTATTTTGAGTTAATTTTATCCTTGATCACACTTGTATTCATACCACTACACTGTACCTATATTAATAATTACAATGTTTAAATTTATGGTCAAACCCAAGCTTTCAAAATCCCATTTATAATAATATTATTATGAACATCTTGTTATTATGGCCCAAATGCCTAAGTAATTTGGTATGCAAAATTCAGTCTATTAATTTAATCATGGACTAAAAAAAAGAAAACAATGGTGTATGATAAACTGTACAATATACCATTTCTAAAGCCAATTTATGCCCTCTCGCAGCAGCATAATGTACAGGACTGTAACCTTGTTTATCTCTTTTGCTTGCATTGGCTCGATTTCTTACATGTAGTAGGTGTTCCACGCATCTGCAAAGATTGCAACAGGAAAAAAAACTATCAGGATTCATACACCGGTAATTGCTGAAGATATAAATGGGCTAAAACAAGTTAAAAATCAAAGGGAGAACATTAACATTTAGAGGGGACTAGGGGATGTGCCTGTACAGTGTTGGTGTAGGAGAGGAATTCACTGAAGGATACAAGGGAATAAATACTGTACATGTACAAGAATGCCATTCCTTTTCACAGACATTTTTGAATGTTGTTGCCACCCAGAGGTATTGACATATTTACTACAAAAGTAAATATTACGAATTTTGATTGCAATTTTTAAAGCTCTCTTTTGTTCAATCCTAGCACATTAACAACAGTTTAACAGCTCTTTCCATTATGAAAAATGGTAATGCTGCTGTTTTGTCAGATGGGTTTCAGTTTATATAATCTATGTGATTAAAAGATCTATTCATGCGGAGATGCTTGTGATAATCTAAACAAGGGCAGTTCAGAGTTCTTTGCTTGGTTTAGGTTGTTTTTCATAAGACTAATGAATAAAAGGGGAAGATTTCTTAAGAAACTGTGGTGCTGAATTGGTGGAGAGTATTATCACTGGGTTACTAATGCGAGATGGCCACAGTAAGGACTAAGTTTGGCTAAATTAATTAACAGCGAGACAAATACTTCTGTTCATTTTGGATCACTCTGACATGTTACAACACATGCTTACTACTAAAGCTGGTGTTTAACGTCAGATATGATGTTAACATGTTGTGCTCAGTAATAAATGGAAGTAGCTTACTTGGCATCTGAATCTGCAGCAGCTGCATAGTGAAGAGGTGTGCAGCCTCTGGTGTCCACTTTATTTACATTGCAACCTGATGCCACTAACGACTTCACGCACAAGTAATGAACGTGACCAGCTGCATAGTGAAGTGCAGTTCTAAATAACATACATGTACAAGACAAAGAAACACACCATTGGTCAGATGATATTCTCTTCCTGTACATGAAGCCATGTTACATACATGTAGTAAAAAAGTCTGAAATAAGATGCCGTATGAAATAAGTGTCTTAATCAATACATACAATGTAATCTAAAAATTAAATTCAAGAAACATTTTGAATTTGAAACAATACAAACCAAAGTACATTATTTTTTACATACCTTCCTAATCTATCAACTGCAGTATAATCAGTACCACTATGCAACAGAAGTCCAAGGCATTCTACATTTCTAAACAATATTGAAACAAAAAGAGGATTTAATCAACTTCCTAGCCAACCCTAATATATATACCATACAACAGTACAGTGTTGTTTTAATGATGGAGCAATTCTGCACTGAGATAATCATCATTGCATCTTACATCTCCAACATTTCTACCAAACATGAGCAATGGACAACAGATGTACATACAATTTGATTATTTTGCACAAGGGTTTAGTAGTCGACCTGCATGACTTACCCACTGCAAGCAGCAGCATGAACACATGTATGGTCATTGTCATCTTTTGCATTAACATCGTTACCTCAAAAAGATACAGCAAATTTCACACTTCAGCCAACCTTGATAAATATACATTATGCAAACTGCCCACATTTCTACAGTTCCTAAGCTTAGTTGAGAGGACAAACTGCCTGACCAGTGGATGGTATAAGTGTAAGTATCTGTGATATCATGTCATGTTTTGGAACACGATATGCAGTGCATCATGGACCTCACTTTCAATAACACTTAAAAATTATGTCACAAGATGGAGTCACATGTTGATGTTTTTTTAATCTAAAATAAATTTCAATTGTTAAAAACTATTTATACAGTTACTGTATGTAACAAATCCTGTATTTATTTTCTACTACATGTATGTTTGAGGCTCACCATATGATATAAGTTTTCTACAGCAGTCTGTGAAACCACCTAAGCTTGCCAGGTGAAGAGGTAACATTCCAAACGAACCACGCCTAAAAATAATAAGAGATACACATATATCCAGCTATGGTAAGCTTGAACTGGTTCCAATAAACAAAATAAATTCACTGTGTAATGTTTCATGTATCTAAAGCATGGCCAACACTAAACATATTTAGGATGTGGTATACAATAAAGATTATAAAATTAAGGCATCATTAATAAAGAATAATTCTGTTCTACTCCTATAGGAGTCATCCTACAGTTGCTGAGGAGTCATGCCAAACAGTTCCTTTTGCACTGGCTCTTAATCTGGCTTCATGTATGTAGCATGAAGTGTTTTCTTCTCTAGTCATGTTCTTAGTTTGTATGTAAGGATCCATTTCAACTTGAGTACTCTGGTCAAAAACACAACACAATGCATTACCCAGGCTCCCTTAGTCCAGAGGATGAATTGCATGGAAATTTGTATTTTTGGATTTGTTTGTCCAGTACTCACTTACCTTGCATGGTTTGCCCCACTGGCCAGCAGTACACTAAGTAATAATTCCTGGCCATGCAGTGCAGTTATATGTAAAGGGGTGTTTCCTCTTACATCTGTTGCATCCACATAGCAACCTGAACAGACAGAAAAAAAACTTTAGTTGTACCATGATTAATTACAGTATGTACACTGACAACCCAACATCCGCGTTTGTACAAGACCTTTAAATCATGTCAGCTTTTTACAGCACTTTTTGCTTCGACCCTATAGTACCATGTATGCCAACTGAAACTGAAACTGAAGTTTTTCAAATAAGCAATGCTAAAAGAGGTACAAAAAAGATGATCTGCACACACATTTGTACACATGTATGACGACCATAATTTACCATTTTGGAGAAGAGTTTGAGCCCTTGAGCAACGTCCATACAAGGCAGCATAGTGAAGTGGTGTCCGTCCATTCTTGCACTAAAAATGAAAAGACCCAGGGCTGTCAGCAAGGGTCGTAACCTGCAATAATACTGTTATGGCTGATCATGCTTGATTTTCCTTTAATGCTATAGGTGAAATTGCCTGCTGTTGATAGAATTCACCCACAAAGTAACAGATTTTTTGCAGACATGGAGAACAAGGCTACAGATGACTCAAAATTTAATGAAAGCCCTGAAGACCCACATTCTATGCTCCGCTATGCTCCATCACTCATAGGAGTCTGGTCTATGTTCCTTCTTGAGAGAGGAGGCTGAATACATGAGTTTGGGGGAGGAAGGCAGGCTCCTTTCTCAAACAGTGCCTGGTAATCAAGTCTAACATTCTACTTATCACTATTGTTATACAGTACATCACCCAAACCACAACAATTTAATATCCCTTACAATGACAAATGCATTGCCAAACAAAACAGAATGAGACTCAGAATAAAAAGAAATGATCAACTACACACAATTTAGAAAAATACAACTAGCATGGATAATAACAACTTTCCTTGCTCCTCACCTGCAAGTTGGGACTAGCACCATCATTCAACAACAGTTCAAGACACACATCACCCTGCCCTGACACCGCAGCATAATGTAATGGTGTCTAGGGAGATAAAGAAACAATGACTTGCAACTAGCAGAACAAGCTACAGAAAGGACTGCCTCCCAATAAACACTGGGCCAGAAGCTGTGTTCTCAGCAGGGCTCGAATAAAGTGCCGTCCAGTCATCCGCAACAAGTACAGTTGTAGCTTCTCCTTCCAGGCAAGTTCTAAGCTTTTCACTCCCACTTTCTTGATGGGCAAGAGATCAGAAACATGCAGTAGAATGCCAACTAATTCATTAAAACAGTAGACTAAGACTTGCCCAGGACAGGCAAAATTTTAGAGATGCTTATGCCCTGCCCAGTGTGCACAGAAAGTCTTCGAAACAGGGCATGAGCTCATGCCCTGTTTCAAGGACTTTTCAGGGTGTCCCTTCTATATATTTACATATACAGGGTATGTGTATCCCTCGTATATCCCCAATCCCAACTTCAACATAATGATGCTAATCTGGAATTGTCAGTACAAAGAAGTACTTTTTTGCCACCATGTAGGGGAGTGAGAGGGAAATTCAATAATTTGCTGTTTTTCTAAATCTGGCTGGGAAAACTAGTTTTACTCCTCATGTTTCAGTTTATACTGTACATTTTATAGAGCAACTTGAAAAAATATATACATGTTATACAGTAGATTGTCAGGTTGTGACACCAGACTCAAATATGTGTACAGTGTCAGAACAAAACTTTCAAACAGATGTACTGTCATAGAGGTCTTACCCAAAAGATCTATGAAACAATAAGCAATCCATGTATAGTCCTGTGAGCACTTTGAAGTACCATGAAAACTAATTACAATTGTAGTTTCATATACAGTTTAGAGTTTGTTGTTTTTTTACTTACTTTTGTAAATTATTGTGGAAAAATCCTTTGGGAACATTAATAAAGTCATTAATTAATACTTTAAGAAATACATACCATGCCTTTCTTGTTAGTGGCATTGACAGAGGCACCGAAACTCATCAGCTCACTGATGACAATGTCTTGACCATTGAGACATGCTATGTGAAGGGGTGTGTTACCGTTCAAGTTCTGAACATCCACCTGCACGGAGAGAAACAAATTAACCAGCTACAATAACCAAACTGGCAAAGACCAGCTCTACAACATCCACATATTTAAACTAAAATTTAACTCAAAAACAGAGGGATGTATACTTCAAATGAACAAACACACAAACAAAATAGTGGAAAACAAACATAAATGAATGATATAAAAATGAGTGTTAAAAGATGGGTTGGGTTACATGAGACTAGCTAGCAGGATACATGTACATAAATCACTAAATATTATGGAATGTCCATGTACTTTACAGGTACACTGTAAAATGTTATGTCTACATACAGGCCAAGTGGCCCACCAGGCCAGAGCTTATCTCAGTTTCTGTAGCATGCAGCGACTAGGACTATTTCTACTCTGCCCTCGATGGGATGCTAGTCCATTGCAGGGTTACCCCCAGCATTAATACACCTGGGTAGAGATAGGCAGTGTGACAGTGAAGTGTCTATCCCAAGAACACTATGGAATGTCCCTAGCCTGAGCTTGAACCCGGACCACTCGATCCGCAGAGCAAAGCACTAACAATCAGCGCTTCAAGCTGCGACCATTTTGGTCAAGTAGAAAAAATTGGGGGGGACCAAAATTCTGCCGGAAGTCGCCAATCGGCGACCAACAGATTAAAAGAGAAACTTACTTGAAAAATTATCTATAATAGGACGAATTTAATCAATAGCACAAGCTGCGACATCACCTGTCTTTCTCTTTACCCCTCTCGTCGTTCAGAAACTTGACTTGAATGCGTAAACTTACTGTAGCAGAGCAAAGTGATGAAAACATATTGTTCGGCGCATTAGCCCTTCGTGTACTATTTCATGAAGTGTCTTCCCCTTTTTGGCGAGTGTAATATGTCATGAAGTGCCCTCCCCTTCATGTTTTCTTTTTTTTGGCAACAGAATTTTTTATAGTGACCATTTTACAATTAAAGGTCGCCAAAAGGCGACTTTTTGAAAAAGTGAACTTGGAGCGCTGACAATGAGCACACCGTGCCTCCCACTTAGCTATGTACTTTACAGACACAGGCTTAATTCATTTGGACATGGACATGTATGTTAAACTACAGTGTAGTTTTCTGGATGATTAGAAAGCAGTGTATTTGGGTGCGACTTTGTTTCAAAATTGACTTCAGCCACTAGCAAACACCCTACATGTACATTACAGAAACTGAGAGTCTTACTGATGCTCCACGTCCCAACAGCTGCTTCAGTGTAGTCAACTGTCCTCCAGCGGCTGCAGCATGGAGAGGAGTGTAATGCTGCAACAACAATGGCAACAAAACCACACTTGAGTTAAGACAGTTTGCATTTACTGCAAAAGAACCATGTGCATTGAAGGATACTGGTGGTTGCCCAATACTCCCCCAGGGGTGATAAAGTATAATGATGATGACATGTACTAGTTGAAAATGACTTTTTTAAAAAATACTAATTGAGGACTCAGGAAGTTGTAAGATGACTAAAAGGACATGTTTTCTTAAGTATTGCAAATTTGGTAATTTATCAAAATGTTTGAAAAAGTAATCTCATGTACAAACATGAAGTTATGCTAATCTGTAATGGAGATTATGCTAATCTCCATGGTTATGCTAATCTCTAATGGATATTAGCATAACTTCATATTCGTTTTGACACTTGTCTATTTACCCCAGACAAGTGTCAAAAAACTATAACAGTTACTGTGTACAGTGTAACAGTAGCTACATAGCTATGCAGTTAAATCCCCCTGATGCTGCACAGCTGCACACAGGATTTCATCCAGTGGCATTCATACCTTTTTGTCTTTGCAGTTTATCTCAGCTCCTGCTTTAAACAAAACTTCTAAGCACTCAATGCGACCTGAAAGATCAAAAGTGATCACAAGACAATGAGTGACATTAAAGTACATGCATATACAAAAACTTACATGTATTGTATTTCTCAGCCAGTACGTGTGCTGAGACTGATCAGTATAATGTGCTGCATTCTGCAGTACAGCCTGCTAAAATTTAAAGCTGCTTTTGTCCGCAAAATGTTTTGCAATTTATCACCAAGCAAAAGTGTAAAACTTTCTTTTACCTCTGAAAATGTGTTTATGTTAAAACCGGCTAATGACTTAAGAGTCACATAACAACAATTTCAAATTGACTTGTTTTGGTTCCGGGGTGTGTCAAGATATTTAAAGCTGTTCCACATGAATACAAACAATTCCCAAACCTCTCAGACACTCAGCTGGGATATAATAAAATAATATCTTACTAACCTTGTTTTCTTGGTCCGTACTGTAACTTATGGATCCTTGTTTTTTCCCTTCAATTTATGACCAGCCCGCTTAGCGATGGGGTCATAAATTGATGGGGAAAAAACTTGGTCTGCAACCCTCAAACTTGGTTAGCAAGAGGTACATGTATATATTTTCACACAAATAAATTACTATTCAGCATACTGATCATAAGGTTGGCCACCATGTCTCATGGTTGAGCAAGAGGACTCACCCATATATGCAGCCCAGTGAATTGGTTTTCTGTCTTTCTTGTCAGCAGCATTTACATGAGCTCCTTTGGTTAAAAGGAGCTGTGCCATCTAACAGCATGAAATAATCCAATTAATGAAACTTGTTCATAAAAACATTACTCTAATGATGAAATAAACAATATTATTGTTCTCTGTTATTTCAGCACTATTGTGAAGTCTTAAAATTGTAACATACAAGGCCCTAAACAACAAAATACATAATGCAATTTCATACAGTTTGTTTCACTGCACAAATTAAGTGGAACCTTTGCTGTGTACAGTGCACATAATTTGTACCTCAACATGACCATTGAACGCAGCATGGTGTAAGCTTGTCCTTCCTGCTCTGTCAGTGACGTTCACATTTGCCAAGTGAGGAATAAGAACATCTACAAACAAAAGCATACTTGTAAGTATCAAATGCATGCAAATGTCCAGTTAAGGTTTGATTGCTAGTGCTACATTTAGAACACTACATTGAAAGTACAGTACTGAGATAATGTGAGTAAACAATCCCATCTTGAGTCAAGGATAATAAATTCCTCTGAAAATCAAGTATCAAGTTAGTATTGCAAAAAACAAGCAGTGAAAACTGAGTAAGAAGAATTTAGTCATGAATCAAGTCTTCCAAGATAATGAGCTTGTGGCAAAAGTGATTTAAGTCAAGTAGTTTATGCAAGGAATCACAGTGGCAAATAAAGTTGATTGATCGGCTGACTGACTGACTGACTGACTGACAGTCAGACAGACAAACAGACAGACTAACTGATTACAGTTTTTGGACATGTTCATGTAACAACAAGCAGGGACACTTCAAAATAGGACCTCTGGTGTACATGGCACCATCAGCTCTTATCTCAATTAAAGATGGATGGTGTTCATGTATTGTGACAGATCTGTCATTCCTCAGGCTACCAAACTCATTCCAGAGTCGAAGAGATTTGTAATGCATTTAGAGGTTTAAAATTATGTCACATACCTGCACATCTCATGTGATTATTGCCTGCTGCAACATGCAGAGGTGTTTGCCAGTTCTTGTCTCTTGCATTGACATCTGCAGAACTTTTGATCAATGCTTTCACACAATCCTAAAACAAACCAAGTGCTTTCAGAAACTTCATACACATACAACTGTAATCAATGTTATGATACCTAGATCATGGTTTACATGTACCAGTTCTCAGAGAGAGAGAGAAATTCCCACTTCAGCTCTACAAGTTCAAACTTCAAAGCATTCTAATTGTGAAGATGAACAATGTAACTGTATGTTGCTGGGATATAACATAAAACAGCCCAATGGTAACTTACTACACTGCCTGATGCACATGCCCGATGGAGTGGCGTCATCCATTTGTTGTCTTTTGTATTCACTCTAGCACCTGAAAATCACAATCACAAGCACAATGTAAATGCTAGATCTACAGTAATATGATTTCAAGAGCTTTTTATTATGTAGCAAGCTGAAGATGACTCTTGAACTGATCCTATTCTGCATTTTTTGCAGCACTTCCTGTTGCACAGTCTTACCATTAGCAATGAGAATACTGATGCATTCACTCTCTCCACAGTGAGCAGCTGCATGTAATGCCGTTCTCTTCTCTTCATCCTAGATGGAAGATTGATTGATACATTGTAGCTGTCAGTCTTGTTAAGAATTTTTTAAAAAAAAATGTACATTGAGCTACCATTTTACTGGCATATAAGTACTGAATATTAACAGATGCCAACCTCAAAAATCAAAATGTGGGAGATTGCGGATGTTACCTTTTTTGACCCTAACAAAGTTGTTCAAAGTAGAGATCTTCAGATTAAATCTTAAAAATTCATCAAATATGAAAAACATTCCCCAAAATACAAACAAATCGGCAAAAATATGTTTATGGGTTTTTATTTGTTTTGCCTGAGAGTTTTGGTGGCTCGTATGGGAGAGCAGGACATTTCGTCTGTATCCAGGAGACTCCCAAATAATCTGGGAGAGCTGGCATACACTGTAGATGTATTATAAGTGCTAATTAAGCAACAGACCACAAGTTTCTATGGTTTATAGGCTGATAAATCATGAAGGATGTTGGTAGAACATGAGAAGAATTCATACAGCTCATGATTTACGAGTTCTTCAAGTGTTCTACCAACATCCCAAGTGGTTTATCAGTCTATAAATGATACAAACTTGTGGTCTATTGCTTTTATATAATAATTCAGAAGATGCACAATTTTTCCATTAGTTTACCAGCACAATAAACTCAGCTGATTGACCAATCAGAGCATGCGCATTGATTTGGTTATTATATGAAGAGTACTATTTACTGTACATCACACTGTTATATCCAGGAAACAAAATAAACAGCAATTCATTTTAATCAACCAATCTTTTTCCACTGTCTGCATAGAAAGTACACATCCATCCTTATAGACCATAGAAAAAGCATTATAAAAATATCCAACACTTTGCCAGGAAACCAGAAACCTACAATTCATAGGTCAAATTAAGTGAAATATTTTATGACATCATTCAAACAGTCTACAAGAGTATTTAGGCCGTAGAGAAATGTGGTCAAGTTGGAAATAACATACATTGTAAAATAAAACACTGCACATGTATGTAATCTATACATTTTATGATGAACAAAATTTGCAGAGAAGCAAAGATGAAATTAAAAAACAACACAACACAAACAAGGTTTGGTGGTGAATTTTGAACATACAATGTTACCATGCATTAGATCTTTATAGAACTAATCTATTTGTCGCGTGTAACAAGGTAACTCAGATCTACTTTTGGTCTGTTCCAGTGAAAAAAGCTGACATACACAAGGACTCAGTTATTCTACATGTAGATCTGAAGAGGAATGATACATGCTTGCTGATCCTTGAGTGCCAGCTGTTCAACTCTAAAACAGTATTCGTTTGATAGCTTCGTTCACACAATAAACGATATGCAAATATCTAAGCTGTAAATTATTAGTTGCAGGCGGTTTGTAAGCTTAAATATTTGATAAGCTTGTGTGTTATCGGCAAGAAAATTCTTGATTTGCGGGTGACCTCAAAATCTTACGGGGAAACTATTCAGAAAATAACATACTCCTGGATTTTATTTACCTGGCGATTTACATCTTCTTTTCTGCTTATCAACGTCCTCAGCTCGGCTGCATCACCGTGAAAGCACGCCTGTACCAGGGGAGGCTAAAAGGTGTAACGTAATGATTCAAAAACGCCATTATAATAAGCTACGAGCTTGGAGATTGAAAACTCCGCTCTGAAATCTTCCAAGAAAATAGTACGTGTCGAGTGAGGGTCATTTATTGCGCAGCCGTTATTTACCTCGTCCAATAACTGTTGAACTACCATTTAAGGCTTATATTTCCATCCAAGTATCGGGTGTATACACTTCAGCTATGCAACGACGAAACTCCTGCCTTCTTGATTTCGCATGCACCACTCTTGCACCGTAATGCCCTGCTGTCACCTCGGTGAAGATTCGTCCACTTCCAATAACCGAAGGCTTCCTGAAAATCCGAGTGAACGCATTGGTTACGAAACATTCAGGCCAACTCCAAAGCAAGTTGTTGGCCTTGATTCAGACTTCAAGCAATCCGCCATCTTGGTCGATCACAGAGAAGAACCTGATTGGCCGAAATTAGTCACGTGATAAGTCTCACTGGGAGTGAAATCCCCGAAGCGGAAATTGGCGCCACTTTCGTCTGCGTTTATCTTGCATTTCTGGATAGCTATAGTATGCAATGAAGTAAATTAACATTCTTGTTTCAGGATAATAGGAAAAAAACTGCATGCGTTGTGGATAAGAGTGATTTCAGATTCTTTCAAAAGTCATAAACCAAAATACACCCCTAGGCGACTTCTCACCACTACCCGGCCCCAATCCCCCTCAAACAACCCCACAAACTACTAGATGATGTACGGACGGAAGCCGTTTTCAAAAGAAATGTTCCGTCATTTTTCAGCTGTTGGACTGGGTGCGGTAAAAGCACCACATAACACATGATCCGCGTGAAGAAATCATGTACTAAAAACAAACATTTCTGCAGCATGCATGAGATTTCACCAACTTTCCTCGCCCTCACCATGTAAAATATCCTGTCCTTTTGAATTGACTGGGAATGTTTTTATATGGCTTCCGGATGGAAGGTCATTATTGGAAAAAGCGATACTTTTTTGCATAACTCCTTGACTCTGTGTTGAATGTTTACATGTTACTTTGCTGCAAATTTGGGAGCAGTTCGTGCGTCCGGATGGAAAATGCTGTCCGCCTGGAGCGTGTGCGATCGAGGTTTCCAGGGTTCCGGACACCTGAGAAGCTGGCAAAAAAGCTTAAGTCTTTTTTTTCAGCATTACGGGCACGACGAATTCGTCACTGAGTTATGTTAGGTTACATTAATCGCTCGAGTCCCTAAATCAGACACTGAATAGTAAATCCTGTCAAATTCAGATTTGAATGTGTGGTAAAATTCTCCCAACCAGGGAGGAACAGCAATGAGAACTTGTACATTGGCAATAGACCAATAGGCCATTTCCGAGTTCCCTTGTGCCTCTGTTTCAAAGCGAGTCTAAGTGCGAAACTATTCTTATGAAAACGACTTTGATTTGCATGAAAATGAAACTGCACGCAACCCTCATTTCCATATGAAAGGTTTTGCACTTAGACTCGTTTTGAAACAGAGGCACAAGAGAACTCGGAAATGGCCAATTTCGTTATATAAAATTCAGCCTAAAACAATAGACCTCAGTACGAGGCTCGTGAATAATTGCAGAGTTTGTGGGGATTATTCCCTAGAGCCTCGTGCTGAGGTCTATTGTGTTAGGCTGAATTTTAATATATCGAAATTTGTCTACTGTGCGCGCGCTATTTGATAATTTGGAAAATAATTGTTACGTAAAGTGACGTCATCAGAGTGTGTTAAAAAAAAAAAAGAGAAACATTGAACGCAAAGATGTCACTACAGAATGGCGGGATATCTTGCATTCCGTTCCTTTTGTATTTCATAAGCTTTGGCATTGAAAGAACGAATAACAGTCGATTTGGAATCCGAATTGTTCGCCGTAAAACAAAGCTGAAGAAATTTCAGGCAGTTGATGGCAGTGATTTTTACGATCTGACGAGCTCACATGCTTGGGAGAGCGACAACTGCGATGGGAAGAAAAAGAGGAACAAAGCTTTAAAAAGAAACAAAGTCGAGCCAGCACCGGGAAAGGATGAGGCGTGGAGTAAAACAAACGGAAAGAAGCCGTGTGCGGCAAACAAGTGCCTTGTCCAGGAAAGCTGTTATACGGATCACACTGAGATTGTAGAAAAAGATGGTAAAATTACATTGAAAACTTCACTGCAGAAGTGGGACCTTAAAACAGGAAAACAAATCAAACTTGACAAGACTGCAACTGAGGAGTCCTCTTCCTCGGTCAGCACGGGTTTTATGTCGTCCTTTGTGAACGTTCTGACTCCCCCAACAGCGGATAATTTTAACGTGTGTAATTCAGACCCCTACCAGGGGTCATCATGTGACCTGTTCTGTCCAATTGACGACGTTCCTGGGCCCAGTGGTGTGGGGGTCAAGAATGAAATAATCATAGACTTAACAGAAGACAATGATTGGGTGGACACTGGAAAATATATCAAAAAGGAATCAGCTTTGTCCAAGTTCTTGTCGAAGTTCAGACGCGGACCAGGAACTACCAAGGTCCGCAAAATCCGTTTTTAAAAGGCCCTCTTTCAAAAGCCCATTTTTTCGAAGCGCCCTTTTACTCCAACCCTCTTTTTAAGAAAAACAAAAAAAATAATAATTTTGTGATCAATTAAGATGTTTTCTGGTAAAACTCGTAACCGTGATGATATGCCATTGAACTTTTCTTACTTGCTTTCCTGTGACTGAAATGCTTTTATCGTATACCTTAATCATAATCTGTGTTGGTTTTTTTTTGAAGAATAAAAAATGCTCTTAGAGATTTCCGTGCGTCTGTGTTCTAATAAACCTTTCCAGTTCCCTTCAAGGCTTTTGTGCACTGCAACCGGAGCCCGCGTCCCCCTAAACCAGCCGATAAGAAACGTTCCCGAGGGTTTTCCGACTGCTGGTCTAGTCTATGAGGGTGCGGGCTCTAGGCATAAGATTGCGCATATGCAATTCTGTATTACACCATATGTCCAACCCCCTGCATGAAATATTAGAATTGCTGTCTTTCATTTCATCATCGAGTTTGACATGTCGTTCGAAATGGAGTAGCGCGACTAAATAAAGCCACTTACTGCTCTCTGCATGGGCAAACATTTTCTAACCTCTTGTCATAGTTTACTCCACTTTTTCATCAACTCGCGTAAATGGAATTTCGGCTACAGACACCAGTTTTTCGAATGCTGGATTGCGCTATCTGCCAAATAAATCGGTATCCAGTGGACAAGTGTTAAAAAAAATTAACCGCGCGCGCTGTCCGCTGGCATGGAGTGTGGCGTATCCGACAGATACCGTTATCTACCGTTCAAACAACCTGAGCTTGGCGTCCTAAGAGCGAGATCGTCACGAGAAGTTTCAGTCAGAGATAAGACGGTATTGCCACATTAAGGCTGGAACAACGTGAGTTGACGATGGACCATTTTCGTGACCATGAATTGTTCCAAAGTTGATCTTTTACTAGACGTAAAGCATGAACCGCCTGTAAAACGCTATTTGCCAACATTTGCGTTGTTAAAGAGCGGTTGAGTCTAGATATATTTTTTTAAGTCTATTATCAGGTTTTTTTTATTTTTTTTATTATATGCATGGTTACACACACTCATTACAATACTCACACAGCTACTTACACTACTTTCAAGACTAATGCATATACTCACATTATTTATGATATTTCGTGTTGAGTATGATCACTAATGTCACTTGCAATAAGATTCGATTTTTACTTAATATGTTATTGCATTGCTTTGCGCATATTTGCATTATTACATTAATACACTCTAAGCTATATTTAAGGAATAAAATTGCAAAATCAAGACAGCGAACAATGTTCGATTTTCCATTGCATTTGGAGTTAAATTGGTTTGGCGTTCAGAAATATTAGGGCTTTTTAAAAAAGACACTCTTGCACGAATAGAGATAGTGTTTCATGAGCAGCAAGAGAAGATCCAGTCTGCGCTTTTTGGATGGAGGTCAACGAAGCTATTTCATCATTCAAGTTGAATAAAATCTGTTCAACAGAAAGACTCACATTTAATTTGTGTATATCGTTAAATCACTTTATACACTGGTGACGAGAATAACAAGTCCCCGTGGAGGGAAGGGAGTCCCAGAAGACTCCCAGACGGTGAGTTTTATCTTTGAACTTATTTGAGATGTTTGTCTTGTCTGGTGAAAGCTTGATCTGAGAAGGAAGTCACGCAAGCTTTTTTGAAAGCGGCATTTTTCCAATATTCACAAGAGAATTCAAGGCAGACTTTGTTCGGTGATCATTGTCAGTAGCCTAAAATGCTAGTTGAGGGATTGTTTCGGAATTGTCTCTTAATAGTACCTTTCTCGATCTCTTAGAGCCTTTCTCATGCTATAGGCTGTCGAAAACTTCAACTGTTCACAGACAATATTATTCTTTTAATATAAGCGCTATCAGGTGCGGCCTCGACGGACTTCATAACAGGTTGTGTAAGACTGAACATCCCCGAAGAAACCTTTTGTTTCCTCTTATTATATTAATTTATATTTTAATTCACCATAAGTTATCTTTAATTTACACTGTCAATTAGGATTACCCCAAAACACGTCCCAATGTAAAATTATCATTGTACCTGAAGGAGGCTGGTTTGCCGGCCAGCCGAAGTATAGTACGGCCACCAAAAATGACATTCTTCGTTATATTGGTTTCTGCCTTTATATTCTTCAAGAGAAATATTCTCTTGATTTTTGTTAAACAATTTGTCAAAAAGAAAGACTGAACTTTGAGCAACTATTTTCTAGTCCAGTGATGACTTATCTTTTCTTCTTCTCAAATGGCGTTTACGCTATGTCAGTCCTCTTCAGCGTAATCTACGTTTCTCTCTTCCGGGATAGGACCATATAATGCGTGACAAAACATTCAATAATAGTTGCACAACAAGTCGAAAACTGATACATCAGTTGTTGCACGTCCTCGATCAGTTCAAACATAGTTCCCTAAGATATGATCAGCAAAATGTGCAAATGCTGTCCACGTACCCAGCGAAGATTCGTAAACTACAAATCCATCTGTTGGGTCGATACAGTTTTTCTACATGTATTTGAAATTAATTGCAAATTCAACCCTTGATATACTTTTTTAACTTAATCTTACTCTTTAGGTGTCCTCAATAAGCAGAGGGTTTCAACTCGGGCTGTTGTTGTTGTTTTAATCCTGATTTTTATTAAAGATATCGTTCATATTTTAAGTTCATTGTTTACTTTTCAGTATTGGTTGTTTAGCTATAAGTATCAAAGCAGCTCGGCACAATTTTCTTTGATAGTGAGACCGGACCACCAGAAGTAATAAAAAAATACTTCTCGTTACGCGTTCATTTTCGAAACTGGAAGCCAACCTGTCATCAATGGTTCATTAGCGTATTCAGCGAAAAAAATCACGCTTGGCTAACACCATTCCTTTTTTTAGTTTTGCTTTTAATAGTTATATCCCATTTGCTGCAGCAATATGTATAACATGACTGCCGGTTAAGTTAACACATTCATTCCTATGTATATCCTTTCCGAAATCGGCACGTATTGTTTTTACCCACGAGTTTAAACTCGGTATCAGGAGGGCGGCGTGCGTACGTGATCAGCGAGTTAGCAAGAATCATGTATAGATCGACAGCATAATTTCCTGTGTTGCACTGAATTTTTTTGTGCTGTTTTACTTTATTGCTCTCTAAATCTTTTCTTTGTTTCCAATATTGCCTGTTGTGGGGGAAAAGTACACGCGCTGAGTTCCTTTGTTCTTTGCTCAGTTCTTTTGAAAAAAACAGCACTCGATACAATAGTGGTGAAATAAACTTTGTGACTTAATCTTTCTAAAAATTGTCAGGGAACATCAAGTGTCGATTGCTTGATCGCGTAACTTGATGCTTCAATGGTACCTATGTGAAAGGGTGTTTTGCACTATTATGGTGTTTTTAAATTTAATTCTGTTTTTGCTCAAGTTTGGAACAAATTATTCCAGAGTGTTGACCGCCTTTGTGCTTAATCTTTCCTGAAATTTCTATAATCACGTTTGGAATTATTGTGAGTCTGTTCTGCCTTACATGAAAACGCTTTGCAAACCAAAGAAATGTGCGTTTGCTTTCACTTATTCTTCTGAGTCTTGTCTGAGTTGTCCGCATGCAAGAGCTGTCTGGGACCGCCTAAACAGCTTCGAACTTCCGCGTATATTTTAATTTTTTGGAGTTGCTTAGCGTGATTCATCAGAAATAAAAGTTTGCCAACAATGTAGCTGGAAGCAAAGGTTATTAAAGCAATCGCCTTGAAAAAAATCTTGACAAGTAGAAATTGTCGGGCGTTGTGGAAAATCATACAGTTCTAAACGACATTGACTCAAAACGTTCCTCGAATCGTTCAAGTTGTTTTTTAGGTCACAATTTGCCCAGTCCTCCAGTGACGGTTTTGGGCATTCGTTTGGCTTTATCTTTTTTCCCTTTTAAACAATTGTTCCTTAATTTTTTGACTGAAAGAAGATAATCTCTACACCAGAATTATGTAACCAAAAGTATAGGTCATCATGCTTTCTGTTTCGCTGTCGAGCTCCGCTTGAGGTAAATCTACCTTTGTGTATGTGCGCGCGTTAATGACGCAAAAAAACGCAAGCAGTAGGTAGGAATGATTTGCGCGATGCAAGAACTGCGGAATAACGTACGGAAACTACTATGTAAAATACGTTTATAAACAATACAAGTTTTGACTTTTAAGAGTCTTTTAATAGCTTTCATAAAATCAGTTCTACACAACAGGTTGATCTTTGAAATTAGGGTAGTTAGGTAGTGTCTAGCTAAGGAAGAATCAATCTGTTAATCACAGTAATTTGATCTAGTTACAGTTGATCTAGAGTTACAGTAATTTGATCTATACGTTATTGTTCTAAAACGCTCTCTTCCACAGTTCTGCTGCAGGGCTACAGTGACATTCCCACTGCGCCACTATCACTACACACTAGGATCCACGCTCCATATGAACATCAGATCACGGTCCGCATTTAAAACTGCAGTTTGGAAACCAGCCGTTCCAGTCGCACCTATGATGACAGTTGCAATCAGGACAATATACAGGGCACCAACCCCAACAATCTCTTCGTTTTTCGCGGCTAACAGCAGCAACACCTGACGAAAGAATGCACAGAAGTCTGTTCTCAGTATAATGTCAAACATGAACCATATAAAGAGGGGGACATTGGGGGATTCCAAACCGCAATGTCGAAAAAAATCAGCAAACACCATGTACAATATCGCCGAAAATTCGCTAACTACCGCAATGCTTGACCCCATACTTCACTACAGAGCGGAAACTCGATGGCATACCCTGAAACCAGTGCCCCTTCTATAAACACAGCTCTTAGCTATAATGGCCTGCGTGTGTCAGCCCAAACTGGTAAACCCCAGACGACCCAAAACATCCCGCCCCCTGTGAGATAAAACTAAACAACAGAAACTGAAACAACAACCACCAAAACTTTGTTACCTCGCGGATGCCTGAGAAGAGTTAGCCTGTGTTGACCATTTTTTTACTCAAAAAATATGCGAAAAGAATAAAAATGAAACTAATGTGGATAAAGAAAGAGTAAGTTTGATGCAACTTGCAAAACAATAATAATATCTAACAAAATCCTGCAGTTGGTTGGTATTTAACGGCACGTAGATGGTCCGACCTCGTTTCCATGTTACACGAGAGAACGCCTGAGAAAAAGCCCTGTTAACATTCAAACTAACATCGATTTTAAGTGGAAATAGCACTCTTCTTGTTCTGCAGTCCAAGGCGAAGAGTTTTAGCTATACGGCTTGTTTCAAATCTTCAACTGAAAATTGCTACAAAAATATTTTTTTGGCTATTGGCCTGCAGACTATTCACTTCACATGGCATGTAAATGATGTAATTGTGTAAGCAACGTCTATTGATTGACTGATCATACCTTCAGTTGGTACGGCAAACATTGTTATGGCAACAGCAACCAGCAGCAAAAGAAGCAGGCGATTCATGATCAGCTGAAATCAAAGAATATTAAATATTAGTTGCTTTTATTGTTTGCATTTGGGAATTTTCACTATGGGGATCTCGGCGCATGCATTTGATATACGGACCAAGCAAAAGGAAGGAATTATGCTTATTTGAAATTTTTGTCTTGACTGAAAAGCTTGGTGTTCGATGACAGGAAAATATTATTGTTTCGCCATTGTCTCTTCGCAACTTTAGGTTTCTCTCTTCGCAACTTAACATCAACGTTCGCAGCCTTATTTTGACAAGCACAAGACTACGCTTTTGTAAAACACTTTGTCAAAGAAATACTTACCAAACTTTGAGCAAATCTTTTCTAGCTAGTCCACAGATGGCTCGTCGTTTCTTCTGCTCAAATGGCTTTTACGCTCTCTTCTCTATTGTGTTTTATACGTTTCTCTCTTCCGGGCCTGCCGCATGATGACCATAATGCGTGACAGATCATTCAGTTGGACGAGAAGTCCATGACTGAAACATCTCTCGATGCACGTACACGGTGTGGTACACAGAGTTCACTGAAAACATGATCAGCCAAATGGAAAGTACTGTTTACGTGCCCAGAGAAGAAAATCTTCTACGGCAAAACTACAAAATGCCTGCTTTCTATATTTTAAATTAGTTTCGAACTTTACCCTTACTTTTGCTTTACGAGATCGTTCATCGTTTAGGTGCATTGCTAAGTATTCATTGTTCACTGTTTAGCTATAAGTACCAAGGAAGTTCAGTAGAATCTACCCTGATAGTTAGACCGGACAGAAGAGATCGGTTGAAGCACCAGCAGAAGTGATACTGAAATACTCTAGTTGATACTTCTTGTTATAAACTGGGTTTAAAGCCAACCTCTTATCAATGGTCCATTACCGTATTCAGCGAAGAAAATCCTGCTAGGTTGTCACTGTTGTTTGGTTTTGCTATTTCCGTCTCCATTGTTGTTGCAGCATTAGTATGTATTACATGACTACCGGTTAAGTTTAAACATTCAATTCCTTTCTAAAATCCGCAAGTGCGATTTTCAAACCGTAGAAGAAGAGTATGCGCAGCCAGAGGAGTTAGTGAGAATCATATTTATTATATGAACACCAGTGAAATACCGGGCGGTATCAAATTGATAAAAACGATATTTCATCACATGTGAGATACAATATCCTCACATGCTTTGATAACATTTTTCTTTTGTCCCTTCATGATCAATTACCCTTTAATGTGTTGGTATATAATTGAAACATCTTTAGAACTTCTTCAGTCGTCTTCGGCAATCTTCGGCAACCTTTGGAAAATGTTGGGAAACGTTCGTCGAGCCTTCAAAACAATTTTGGAAATTCTTCGGTCCGAAATCTTCGGAAACACGGTGGTTCGTTGCGAGGGCTTTTCCTCCCGTTTCTTCCAGAACTAAGAGTTCAAGGCCATAGACAGAAGTAGAAAGCATCGAATGTAACGAAACTTTGCAGGCAAGTAGGTTGACAAATTACCTATTTATAGGTGTTTCTTTTATTCCATGTGACTGCTATTGTGACGTCATATATGATGTCCAAATTTGGCATCCGAAAGAAAATTCAGAAAAAAGTAGTAAAATTTGATAACAGCTTTCTACGTACAATTCTATGTTTTTTAGTGAAAACCCCATCTCAATTGGATAAAATGGCGCAAAGTTACAGGTAATTAAAGTAATTTAAATTTCCCGCCACATGACCACATATGGTCAAAATTAAGGGGATTTAAACGCGAAAACAATGAATGCATTCGCAACAGTGAAAAGAAAAATGTACATAAAATCAAAATTGTAGATTTTTGATTTCGCATGTCATGCTATGACACGTATTTATAATGAATTACGGAGAGGTATGCGTCATAGCATCACATATGCGAAATTAAAAAAAAACTACAATTTTGATTTTAAGTAGATTTGTCTTTTCACTGTTGCGAATGCATTCTTTGGTTTCGCGTTTAAACCTCCTTAATTTTGACCATATATGGTCATGTGGCGGGAAATTTGAATTTCTTTAAATTCCTGTTACTCTACGCCGTTTTAACCGATTGACATGGGGTTTTCACTGTAAATATTGCTTTTCTATGACACAAATGTCTGTACCGTTTTGAACGTTGCTTTTCAAATTTTTCGTGTTGTTACTAAAAATAGGTGTTATTTGCGTCATCATACTTTCAAAAAAAATTAAAAATACCTTTACAGTGGTAAAAATATAAAGAAAATTTTCCTCCAATTAAGATATTCTAATGTCTTGCTTCATTGAAAATATAAACTTCTCCTCTGTGAACCAAAATTAAATTTAGGAACCTTCCGGGAGGCAAAGCCCTGCATGATTTTTTTTTCAGTCAAAGTTGGCTGCAGGAATTTTTTTCCCATGTCGAAGGTCTGCACGAATTTTCATTTCTATTTTTTTAAAAAATTATGTTATGTAAAGCTTTGGACACGTATTAATTACAGATGTAGGTCTTTTGGAGCCATAAACCTCGCAAGAATAGAGCATCGCAAATGAACTGAACTATTAAAGGGAAAAACTCATTCCGTTATAGTTAAGGCGTCTTTTTCTTTATTTGAGAATTAAAAATCAGGAAACACGTACCATGAACTAGCCATGTTGCTTTCCTTGATAAAGAATGATTTCATCACAGATGGGTCAAAATTAATAGATGGAGTCTGGTTGCATACAAATACTTACGATGTGGGAAATTTTCTGTAACTACTTTCTACATTACGGTGAGTGTTTTCAAAGCGTTATGGGTTTTCCAGTTTCTCCCGATTTATTCATATTTACATGTAGCATAGGAGAAAATTCCTCAGAGCACAGGAAATGGCTCAAGAAAATCTCACGTAATCCTAAGAATTTTTATGCAACCGGGCCCAGGCTCTTTTAATATGGTGGTGTTAACAGAACGTTTAGAATTGTAATGGATTAATAAAAAAGAGCTTGTGTCAACTGGTTCTTGCAATGATATACATGGTGACTTTGGTTCATCCATTTAAATTTCTAACGAAGTTCCAATTCAGGAGACTTCTCAGGGAATACAGCTCCCACAAAGAACAAATCAAGGGATACTGAAAGCACATTGTTACTAAAGATGCCACTTTTTACCGTACATCCCATCAGTCCTCAGTAGTTACTCTTCCAAAAGAGATTCCGGAACTTTGTTCAAACACGTGATGGAATGGGAAATGTAGTTGTTAAAACAGATGCCTTAAGATAGAAATTCAAAAATATGTGGCACGAAAACCCACAGAATCCAACCCAAAGCATTTCGAATTCGTTTATTCTGCAGATGGCTTCAGAACGAATGAAGTTTGCTAGTAGCCTCCACGACTGCGAGATGTGGAGTCGAACAGAAAGGGGGAAAAGAGTAAAGTTGCTGCTGGCCACATCCAAGTCCCCAGTCACTGACAGCTGAACCCCATATTACAAGAGAATGAACGTTTATGGAAAGCTCATAGAGGTTAAGCAAACGTTTCCCACTGCAGAAGCCATGGTTGAGCAAGAAGTCTCAGAAGTCTCACTCAATATGTATGACATCTTACGCAGACTTCTCGATGGTTTAAATGACATTAAGGATTTTGCAACATCAAATGTTGAACTGTGCAAGAGCTTCATTATTCAGTCAGTCAAAGAAGGTAAGACTTTCTGTGACTTTTTAGAGTTTAATCGCCTCCCCTGCTACCCAGATCTTATATTTCAACCAGACATAATTATAAACAATAACTGGATGAGGTTTTTGTGATATCGGGAATAATCAAGGCCGAGCGTGATTACATTTGCCGAGACCTTGATTATTCTCGATATCACAAAAACCGAATTCAATTATTGTTTTATTATATATTGTTTTATGGAAAATATGTGTGAAATGCAAGTAGTTTTTATTTTTGCTTCTAAAAATACAAGGACAAGCGCACCAAGTGGCCGCATCTTTCGAAACCATTCAAGTGTTCGCACTCTTTAGCCAATGGTGTATTACGCATGCGCACTGCGCCAGGTATAATCTGCACATACAATTGGATTATACCCTAATCATGCTTGTCCACAAAATCACGTGAATTCTCAAAATAAGCAGGGGGCTCTTGGCCAATCAGAATGCTGATACTGATTACAATGTATAATAATGTACAAAATGTTGCAGAAAAGATAACATTACTATTTTTATAAGCACTTATTGTACGGTTTTACTGTGTTTGATTATTTTTATACTTAATGGAATGATTTAGTTTGTTTATTTATTTATTTATTTATTTGTTTTTTATTAACAGAGCACAAAGAACCAAATGCTTTCTACATTGGCCAACAGCCTAACCTAGAAGAGGCTAACCAGTTTATTTCAGCGAAGGTTAGCCAGTGTTCCAGGATTGTATAAGCTTTCCGTTCTAGACATGGAAGTACTGTTGCCTACACAAAAATGGCAAGGAGAAAAACCAATCGCCAAAAGGTGTTCCATGATGACAATGCCCCTGACGTCTTGGAAATCAACTGAGCCATTAAAGTTAATGTGCCACTTAAGAGTACAGTTAAATATGTTAAGAAAAATCTATTTAATTGTATAAATTATTTATATATAAACTTTAATATTTGAAATATTTGAATTCATAGTTGGATACATTTTTTTTAATACAATGAAAGAGATCAGATACCCCAAGGATTTCTCACAGTCCACCCTTAATGAATTTCAAGCAACATTGTTATGTGGGTGGATGTACTTCATAAAGTGTTGTATTGTTATTGTTTAAAAATTTCAGGGAAAAATTTATTCATAAACTGCCTTAAGGACAGTCTCATGCATGAAAGAAAACTTCTAGTTTTCTTTATTGGTTCAAATTAAATTTTATTGACTGGTCGGTTTCAAAATGTCAGTACTGGTAACACGTTCTTGTTACATCTTTGGGCATTGTGTCATGTTACGTTGTGTTCAATCTAGTGAATTTTAACACTGATTAGCTTTATACAAACCAGTGAATGAAGACAGAGCGAAAAAGTAATAAAATTGGTTATATTTATTTTGTTGTAATACTTGCATACATAGTTGGAGAGAAAAATCAAATGCCCCAGGGATCTATAATCCTCCACTCCTATTTCCAGCAAAATATAGACGATCTATTTTTGCTATGTGTATGATATAAATTGGTCCTGACTTGGAAGGAAGATTTCAACAATTTACTCTTATTGTGTTATTAAAAATAACCTGAATTGAAATTGTTTCCCGTATTTAAATCAGGTATTTTTTTAATATCGGTCAAAGTGCAAGTTGAAGTCACTTTGATTTTCATTTTGATTAATTACCTTACTTTGCTTGCACGAATTTTTTTGGATGGTGTACTCCTTGCACAAATTTTTTTTGGAAGAATTTCCCTTGCGGAAATTTTTTGGGGGAATTGTCACGCCCCCTCCCGGGATTTCTAATGGTCCGCCCCTTAGAAAAACAAGTAAAGTAAAAAAAATAATATTCAAGCCAGTTATTGTTCTTTGTAAATTACAATTGCAGTCATTTCTGGTTCTATCAGTTTTCTTCCAATTTCATCGGTGATAGACTCTTTATCCAAAAAGTCCATTACCTCATTGTAAAGCGTTTGGTCCGCCCTTGCTCGAAAATCTCTCTGATGAGTTAGAAAGTCGAGCAGAATGCTCCCTTCTTGCGATGATTCGTCAAAACAGCAGGTTATGTCACAAAGGTAGGGTGCCTTCCACAGTTCCTCATATTTCCAGTCGATCTTCCTGGCAATATTAACAAGATCCGCTCCAGTGTAAATCTTCTGGGCAGAGCCCAAATCTACCTTGGTGCGT